>PVIJ01019672.1:0-22911 GCA_004024925.1 Scalopus aquaticus
TTTTTATTTATACATACAAGCTGGGGTACAGGCCAGAGGCGTGGGGCGGTGAGAGAGTTCACCAGAGACGGAGCGGGTAGCAGAATAGGCAGATCAGAAATACACCGCTGAGGGGAGCAGCGGGCAAGGCAGGAGAGGTCTGCCCCGAAATCTGGGATTCTCCCCAGCTGGGCTTCGAACTCGCATCAGAGCGCAGCCCTTAACAGCTGCACCACCGGGGAGGCCCCTATGGGCAGCCTTTTTGTTCATAGTTTTCATCACTTTCAAAATAGGGAGCTGGATTTCTGACACTTAGGATTGTTCTAACTTAAGAATGCTTCATTTTTAAATTAAATGCATTCACTTTTTGGTCTTCTATGCAGGTTTTCACAAAGATCACTGCCAATACCTAGTAAAATTATCAAATGATGAAATTTATCTTCGACCCCTTCTGAGCTCCTGTTGCTGAACATCTCTTCCCTCTACTCCCTGTCCTAGATCAATCCGAGAACTCAGTTATTATTTAGAGAAACTCTTATGGACCTCAGCCTATCTCAACATCTGGAGAAAAGGACTTTATAACTTCTTGCCTAACGTCCAAATATCTGTGGCAGAATTATGCGGGTTTAACCAATGTGAAGTTTAGAGCCACCCAGATTTTCTTAAGTTCAAATATTTGCCTCAAACTATAAATCTGAGGCTTATACTAGGGGAGGGAGAGGGAGAGAAATCAAAACAGGGGAGGGAAGAGCACAAGGGACCATGGTGACATTTCACTTGTGGTGATGTAAGAAAATTTAAAAGTTAGTAAAAAAACAAAGGAAAAAAAACAAGTATTTGCCTCATTTCTTCCTTGTGTGGATTTGAGCAACATACAAATATCTCTTTTGCTCAGCTCCTTCCACTGTAAAGTGTTTATTTTGTAAGCATATATCGTTTAATATACAAGTGCTTGGCAATTTGTGTGTTTGTTACTATTATTGAAGACTTGCTTACCAGTATAGCCTCACACAATCAGTGTACTGCTTGGCACATAATAGGAGGGTAATGCATATCTATTAATCTTTGAATACTGAAATTAATATTTTCTAATGGGTTCTCCAAATTTATCAGGCTTTAATGACAATTCTCAGAAGACAACATAAACTAGTTCTTCACCACCAGGCTCTGTTTGCCAGTCTGCACATTTCCTCTTTCAGAGACCTTGGGAAGTGACATTAATTTTGATAAGCTCCTAGAGCACCATGCTCTGTCTTGACAAACTGCTTCCTAAGTCCCCTTCCCTACCCTAACCCCAGGGTGCAGCTTCTCATCACCAGGAAGCGAGGATGAGGTGATGGTGGCAGTAAAAGAGTGAACAGGCAGACAGGACAGACCTGTCTGCCTTAATTTGGGAGTCCCCTCTCCCTCATATCCTTCTGGAACAAAGCAAAGTATAAACAAAATGTCAAACCAAGGTTTGTTTTTTTTCCCTTCTACCCACTTCCCTAGGTTATTTTGAAATCTGCTCTTTCCTCCAGAACCAGGATGTGCTAGCTTGGACATCTGATGGGCATTTTTATTTGTGTCATCTCATTTATCTCCCTAGAAGTGGACTCAGGATAATGCCTGACCATTTTTAGCATCAGCTGTGAAAAGCTGAAGCTATGAATTGTATCTCCCCCAATTTCCATATATTGCATTCCTCACCCTCAGAATGTGAGTATATTTGGAGCTAGGGTCTTTAAAGAGATGATTAAGTTAAAATGGGGTCATTAGAGTGACTGTAATCCAATATAACTGGTGTCCTTATAAGAAGAGGAAATTTGTAAACCAAGGAGGAAGCCTCAGGAGAAACCAAACTTACAGACATCTTGATCTTGTACTTTAAGCCTCCAGAACTGTGAGAAAACAGATTTCTGTTGTTTAAGCCTCAGGGTCTTTGGTACTTTGTCTTGGCAACTCTAGCACACTAATACAGTTGGGCATCAAAGAGGTTTGGTGGCCTCACATGTCACCTCACATTTAGTGTTCTAAGGTGGTCCTCTCAGCCAAGAGGACTTGTAAAGGCCAGTGGGGAACAGGCTTTCCAGGACAGAACACCAGAGTGAGCCTTCTGCCCAACTCAGGTCAGACTGTGCAGGGTCACTTAAGGAATCATTGAAGTCAGTTAGCCCCACAACTTCTAAGTCAGACAGGTGATTCTCAGCAATTGCTCTGTATTTAAATATTGTGTCCTGCAATAGACAATTCTAGGTGTCCTTGCAAGTTCTGTTTCACTGTTCCTGAAAACTCAGAAGATGTGCTGAATTTCAGAGGTTCTCAAAGCTTTTCTAGCACTCCTATTTATTTCCTTCTTCCTTCTTTTATATTTTTTACTGAAGGATCATTGACATACAGCATTATATTAGTTTCAGGCAGACAATGTAGTGACACTTGTATACATTGTAAAATAATCACCATAATCTATTTTTCTTAGCATTCAAATTTTAAATACAATAGTATTGACTTTAGTCCCCATGCTGTACATCACTCCTCTACAACTTACTTATTTTATAACTGAAAATTTGTGCCTCTTGATCTTCATCACCCATTTTGCCCTTTTCTAGCCCCTCCTTTCTGGTATCTGATCTGAGATTTTTACTTCTCACATATAAACAAAATCATTATACATTGTTGTTATATTGTATACAATGATATATTATTGTATATCATTATACAAAGTTTGCTTTCTCTGTCTGATTTGTTTCACTTAACACAATACACCCAAGGTCAATCCATGTCACAAATGAGAAGAGTTCCTTCACTTTTATGACAAGTAGTATTTCATTGTGCATATATACCACATTTTCAATATCAATCATGTGTTGATGGACACTTAGGTTGTTTCCATGTCTTGGCTACTGTAAATAATGGTGCAGATGAACATGGGAGGGGGATATCATTTTATTTAGATACTCAGATGTGGAATTCTGGATCACACGATAGTTTGATTATTAATCTTTTGAGGAATTTCCATAGTTTTGGTAGGTGTGCTTAATGTTGGGAGAGGAGGAGAGAAAAAGGTGATGGACAAAGGGAGGGTGGTGTTGGCAAAGACCAATTCTTCTAGGCACTTTAATTGAGAGCTGCAGTCTCTTTGTGGGTGAGACTCTGATTATATTGTGATCCCAATAGCTCTTCTCCCCAGGGATTATTAACCTCCACAGTCCAGGGGATTTCTTTTCCTGTCAGTTGTCCCTTGTCCTTTATGGAAATGATTGAGGCAGAGAGAAGTTTTGCTCACTACTCAAAGCACAGCACCGATAGAAATGGTTCACAGTTTCATTGCCTTCTAAGAACATTAGAAATGAAATGTATTTAAGACTGATTGGGCTTCCCTGGTGGCACAAGGGGTTAAGTCTCAGCACTATGAAGCTATCGGCAGCCACTACAGCAAGAGTTCAATCCCCAGCCAAGGAGTTAACCTACATGGCACAGCAGATCTCTCCTGTCTCGCCCGCTGCTCCCCTCAGCAGTGTATTTCAGTCAATCTGCCTGTTCTGCCCCCCACTCTGCCTCTGGTGAATCCTCTCACTTCCTCCCCCCCCCCCCACACCTCTGGCCAACATCCCAGCTCTTATATGCATAAATAAATAAATCTTTTTTAAAAAATTTAAAAAGAATGATTAACCTTGTGACCTGTGGGGGAGGGGGAAAGGAATGGAGACTCTTTTTAGAGACATTATTAGGGAAATAGCACTGTCCTTTCTCAGAGTGATTCTGACCAGATGTGTAAGAAGACTTGCACATGAATATGATAAATATTCCTAAAATTTCAATTCATTTGGCTGGGACTTGGGTTACTCCTCTCTAGTACACTTATACCTAGCAACATTAATGGTGAAAGGAGGATAAGAGGGGTGGATGAGGGAAATTTGTATCTGATCTTTCATAGTCACTACTATCCAAAGTTCAGATCAACCCTGGAAGCAAACATTCAAGAAGGCTAATCTCTTCCTGGGCACTGAGCACATCCTTGATTCTCATCCAGCCTTCTCCCATTGCTGACATCATTCCAGACTTTGTCACTGAGCCCTCTGATTCTCATGTCGCTCTTTGACGTGACCCCTTCAACTATAGTCCTGGTGTGCACACACATGCACTCACACACACATACTCAAGTGCTTTGCAGAAAGTTCTTCCTCTCTCTTCTTTTTTGTTATTGCCCTGTCCCTTTCCTTTGTCCCTTCCTCTTAACTTCAGTGTCTTCATGGTGTTTATTAATTTAACTGTTTTTTTAAAAGTGCTTTATGATATCAAATTGTCTGCTATGTAAATGTCCAGTTTTTGTTTCTATTGTTCACACTTGATTTACAACACATAATTCTCTTAAACTTTCTTCATTTTTTAATTATTATTTTTATTTATGTTCTTTGCATTATTGTGTAGTCCCCATAAGTTTTCCACTACCAATTCACCCGTGACCCGTCACCATAGTCCCTTGTGCTCTTTTCTCCCCTGTTTTGGTCCCTCTTCCTTCCCCTCCCCTGCAGAATGTCTTTTATTTATGGTTCCTGCTAGTTTTTATTTTTGTTTTTGTTTTCTGTATCGTTTCCTCCTCCTGGTCTCTGATTTTGTTCCCCTATATTCCTCCTATAAGTGAAACCATTCGTTACTTTTCTTTTTCTTTCTGGCTTATTTTGCTGAGCACGATCCCTTCTAGTTCCATCCAGGTTGCTGCAAACTGCATGTGTTTATCTTTTTTGTTTGCTGAATAGTATTCCATTGTGTTTATGTACCACATCTTCTTGATCCAGTCAACAATTTTTGGGCATTTGGGTTGTTTCCATATCTTAGCTATTGTAAATAATGTTGCAATAAACATAGGTGTGCATGTGTCCTTTTGGATTAATGTTTTTGTGTCCTTTGGATGTATTCCTAGGAATGGAATTGCTGGGTCATATGGAAGCTCCAGTTTTAGTTGTTTGAGGAACCGCCATACAGCTTTCCATTGAGGTTGGACCAGTTTGCATCCCCACCAACAATGGAGGAGTTTTTAAACTTCAGGCACTCGCCAATTGTTTATTTTTGCTTTTTGTTCCCTTGCATAGGGGTCAAATCATCAAAAATATCTTTATCATTGAAATCATGGAAGTATCACCAATGTATTTTATTGTTGCAAGTCTGATATCTAAGTCTTTAATCCATTTGGAGTTTACTTTTGGGTATGGGGTTAAGAAGACATCCATCTTCATTCTTTATGCATGGCTTTCCGTTTTCCCAGCACCATTTCCTTTTCCCATTGTATGGTCATAGCTAATTTATCATAGATTAGGTACTGGTTTGTACGTAGATTTATTTCTGGACTTTTAATTCTGTTCCATTGATCAATGCATCTGTATTTGTGGCAATATCATATTGTTTTTAGTAATGTTGCTTTATAGTAAAGTTTGAAATCAGTAACTTGATACCTCCATTTCTCTCCTTTTTTTTCTCAGGGTTGATTTTGCAATTCGAGGCCTTTCATGGTGCCATATAAACTTCAATATTTTTGTGCAATTTCATAGGAAAAAATATTTACTTGGATCTTGATGGGCATTGTGTAAAATTTATATATCATTTTAGGTGGGACAGTCATTTTGGTTATATTGATCCATGAGCATGGGCTATCTTACCATCTGCTTACGTTGCTATCTCAGTAATTTTATAATATCTTGTAGTGCTCCTTGTATAGGTCTTTTACCTCCTTAGTTCGGTTAATTCTAAGGTATTTAATTCTTTTTTGTTGTTGTTCATTTCTTGTTTATTGTTTGTATATAAACAGGTTATGAATTTATGTATGTTGATTTTGCAACCTGCCATTTTGCTATTTTCATCTACTATTTCTAATAACATCTTACCTACTTTGATTAACTTCTCCAAGAGCCAACTCTTAGTTTCATTGGTTTTTTTTTTGTATAGTCTTTTTTTAAATCTATTTCATTTATTTCTATTCTTTTTTCTATTATTTTATCCCTTACACTAATTTATGTCTTTGTTACTCTTTTTCAAGTTGCTTTAGGTGTGCTATTAGATTGTTTACTGGGATTTTCCTTGCTTCTTTATTCAGGCCTGTATTGCAATTATCTTCCCTCTTGAAATATCACTTTTTCTGCACTTCTTAGACACTACTAATTTTATCATCACTTCTGTTCACCTCAAGGTATTTTTGGAATTTCTGCTTTGATTTCCTTTCTTTTATCCTATATCTACTAAGCAGCATATTGTTTAGTCCCCATGTACTCATAGTGCTTCCCCCCCATCCCCCCACCCCTTATCATTGCCTTCTAACTTTATGGAAGAGAGAATACTGGGTATAATTTTGATCTTTGTATTTTTATTGACAATTGACTTTTGTCCTAACATGATTTTTTTTGGAAAATGTTTCATGTGCACTTGAAAATAATCTGTGTATTCAATGGTTTGTGGGTGAAATATTCTCTAACTGTCTGTTAGATATATTTGGTCTAACACCTCATTTAAGGGCTATTGTTTCTTTTTTTATTATTTGTCTTGTTATTTTGTACATTGTTATAAGCAGGACACTAAAACCCCCTTGTATTACTATGCTGGTGTAATAATGTAACATAATGCTATCCTCTTCATTTGGTGCATGTATGAGTGCTATTCTTGTTGCTTTAGATCCTTAGTCATGATACAGTGCCCATCTTTATATCATATTACCTTTCTTAATTGGAAGTCTATTTTATCAGATTTAAGTATATCTGTCCTGATTTTGTTGTTGTTGCTATTTGCTTTTATAACCATCTTCCAGCCTTTAAGTCTGTTTGTTTTTGTTAGTGAGGTGTGTTTCTTTTAAAAAGCAGGTTAGACTTTGTTTTGAAATCCATTTGATCACTCTACTCCTATTGACTGGTGAATTCAGGCCATTTACATTTAAGATGATTATCCAGACTTGAATGCTCACTGCTGCTTGTTATATTTTTGTTTCAGTTTGTCTTGACTTTTTTGTTTTTGTTTTTTGAGGCCTGGGTATGCTTTATTTAGATTTCATGTCCATTGTATTATTTGTTAATTCTATTAATTTTATTTTTGAGGCTTCTACTGAGGTTACTATATGGTGACCTCTTTGTGTGGCCCATTGGACTGTCTGGCTTCCAATTCATTGTGATGGGCCACATTGTCACTTTCCTCTTCTTTCTCCATGTTAAATGGTTTAGGTATCAGTTGCCTTGGTATTTGTTGTTTTGCCACTTTATAATAAACCCTTTAAAATGTCTTTCATGTGTGGCTTATTTCTTGCTTTTCAGTGAAACTCCTTACTCTTCTTCCCTCTGTCTTGAATATTAATCTTCCTGGGTAATGGATTCTGGACTGGCGGTCTCTTTAAAAAAAAAAACACAAAAAAGCAAAAACAAAAACAAAACAAAAAACTTTAAACATCACTTCTGAGTCCCTTCATCTTATAACAGTTCTACTGAAAAGTCCACTGACAGCCTGGTTATACATTATCCTTTTTTCTCTTGATGTTTTAATATTCCTTCCTTGTGGTTGGTTCTCAACAGCTTTATTATAGTGTGTCTTGTGTGTCTCTGGTATTATTTTGTTTGGAGCTCATTTGGCCTCTTGTATCAAAATATCTGATTCATTTCTCAGACTAAATTAGTATTCAGCAATTGTTTCTTTAAATACATTTCTTATGCTTCTCTCTTCTGGGACCCTCCTCCGCAACCCCCACCATAACATTAATGCTATTTCTCTTTAATTATTCCAAAGCCTCTTACACTGTTTTCATTTTTAAAATTTGTCCCCTCTACATTGTTCTATTTGTGTATTCTCCGATGAGAATGATTTCATTCATTCTCTCCATTATTTTGTTTTTCTGCTGCTGAAGCCCTCAGTTGTATTTTCAAATTCAGTTATAGTGTTTCTTAACTCTGTTATTTCTGATTATAGCCTTATATTGCCATTATCTTTATTCTGTTTCTGTTTTATGTCTTCCAATTTTTTTTAGTTCCATAAACATTGTTAGAACTGTTACTCTGAACTCTTCAGTTATGTTCTGCAGTTCTGCTGGGTTAAGACTCCTCTCAGTGTTTTGCTTTTTGCTTGAACTTTTGTGGTATGTCTACAGTCTCCTCATTTTTAATTTTTTATGCACTGTAATAGGGATAGATTTTCAGATTGATGTCTTTGCACTTGTTGAAGTAATGAGAACTGGTACTGGTGAGGGATAATAGGTTAAAAGAGGACCAGGGCACGAGGGCGCCAAGGGTCACCTCTAGTGAGCATCAGGAGGAATGCAACACTGCAGGTGTAGCCACAGAGACTCCTGTGGTGGGGCGTGGGGAAGTAAAGCCAGAGTCACTTCATTTTCCCCGAATTCTGCTATCATGCTGCCCCAGGGCATGCACCCCCTGATTCAGGGCTTCAGGGAGGAACATAAGGCCTTACTGGAAAGCTCCAATGCTGTGGCTTCCTCCAGCTGCAGGCAGTAGAGAGACCCATGGATTTGGCGCCTGGACTATAGAATGGACCAATCATGTGTGAGCTATGAGCTGATTGGCAAACGGTCCAATCACACTTGTAGGTGGGGGACCCTAAAAAAGATATGAGACAGGGCAGGAGCCAGCTTAGGAAGCACATGTGCTATAACAGACACTGTTCCTGGCCTCTGAGGAAAGAAGAGACTCTCTGTTCCTGGCCTCCAAAGAAGCAAAGCCAAAGAAATTTGCAGAGGCTGGAGGCTGATGCCCTCTGTCCCTGCCTCTGACATTGCCTGGAAGGATGACTAGATGCCCTGGGCCTGGTATTTCAAAGAGCTGTTTGTTATTGGTGTGTGTCAACAACTCACAAAAAACTATTAACATGGTGTTTCTGACATTGCCTCCTAGTAAATGGTGGTGACCAGCCCTACTGGCCAGTGCTACCCAGCACTGTTGACGGATAGATAACTAGCACTTTGTGTCCAAATCACTTTTGAGAGTTGTTAACATGGTGTACCTGATATCCAGCACTGCCTCCTGGTGCTGCTGCTTCTGTTGTTGTCTGGTCCAGCATCCAGTGGTGTCCATCCCAATTTTCATATTTTTGCTGTGGCGTCATCTCAGTGGCCCCGCCTGTGAGTGTCTCCAGCTGCAGTGAGTGGCCCCCTGTTTGTCAGCATGCCTCGAGCTCCAGACCCTCATTGACAGAATGGCACTATCCTGAACGAGTGGCCTTTTGTTTAGAACCTCTGGACATTGTGGAGACTATCTGGGGTGAGATAGTCAGCCACCTTTGGCCTTAGAAGCTCTTTGTTTCCCCTGTTCGTTAAATAAATCCCATTGTGATGTTGCAATTGTGCCCTTGGACACTGTATCTCCTGCTAGAGCCCTGTTATAGTGCACCCATGACTCTGTTTCACTTTCGTCCCTTCACACCTTGCACTTTGCTTTTCTGTCGTCAGATCAGGATCCTAACTCCTGAGAAGCCCCTGACACTCGCTTTACTATCCTCATGGTGTTAACCTCAAAGTCATTTATATTTCTCAAAGAGTCTGTCTGCTGGCTTAAAATATTCCACTTCACCTCAGCCTTTCCTATATTTCTAGATTTTGCAAACTTTTAAAAGAATGGCAGACCACACACCTGGATTACAGTTCTGACCTCCTGACAACCACGTGTTTTGCTGCCCACCCCCCTCTTCCAGCTCCTGAGTCCTCCCTAAGCACACTGCCAGTTGCCTGACTCTTGATCACCTCTGCAATTCGGCTCCAATATTCCACTCCCTGTGTGAATAGTCTGTTCTTTCTCTATTACTATTCCTGCTACTTTAACTTTCCTAGAAACCTCTAGTAGTAGAGTATTGGAAAGGAAGGATATGGTTTCCAAAGTCAGACCAACCTGGGCAGTACTGTTAGGACCTCAGGTGAGTTCCTTTACCTCGTCAAGTCTTCATTTGCTCATCTGTAAAGTGGATCTCTCTCCAAATTCATAGGATGATTTTAAGCAGTAAGTGAAAGAACACATTAAAGACCAGGCACATAGTAGGGATTCATTAAATGTTGGCTACTTCTTTCCATTTCTTTGACTTGAGTGCTGTTCAGTCTTGTCCCTCCTCACCCCTTCACTGGCCTTTCCAAACATTCTCTGGACACTCTTCAAATTCCCTATTCCCACATTTTGTCTTTTATTTCACTAGAAGATGATTGCCCCACCTCCGCCATAGTTATATGCAACACTTTTCTCTCATAATTATTTTTCTCCTGTTTTGAAGGAAGAGACGCTCCTCAACTCTAAAATTATTTCCTTCTTTTTGTGCTCCTGACTTTTCCCCTGTGTTCTATCTCTGGACCTCTCTTCATCAATTATTTCCTTTCTCTAGTATGTTTACTTCCTACATTAGCTCTTCTGACTATTCCTTCCTTTTGCTTCACTAATAAACATGTTGTTTATGGTGTCTCTCTTTTCTTAAATATCTTTTGTTGACCTTGCACCCCTTCTAGTTCAACACCTTTCATGTTTTGTCAGAATCTCCTTGAAAGAGTATCCTATCTTTACTATCCACCTGGTCTTCCTCAGCATGCTGGAACGAGGCTTCCTTCCAATGTGTTGCTTAAGCCACTTTCACAGATGTTACCAGTGCCCTTCTGAAGGCTGCACACAGGTGTACTTCATGCTTTTTCCTACTTGAGTTCTCAGTAGCATTTCTCTCTGAGGGTTACTTCTCCTTGGAATTCTCTTTTGTTTGGTTCTAGGACCTGTCTCAGGTGCTCTAATTTTTGCATGTCTCTGACTCTTTTGTCCACCTTAGTATCTAGGCCCACTTGCATCAATAAGCATTTGAATGGATGCTTGAAGTATGGCCATGACAGGGTCAACTACTAAGAGCCGTGGAGCATTGTCTGGGAGAGCTTCACAGTGGAGGTGAGGGGAAGAGAAAACATGCACGAATAGAAAAGGAGAAAACTGTTTTCTCAGGCAGAGAAAACATACCTAGAACAGTGCCAGTAAAGGAGGCAGAAGTAGAGACAATCGTACAAATAAAATTCTGAGCAACTCAAATTGCAGAGGGATCAGTTTCCTCTGTTGCAATATTCTCAGCCAGGGTGATTCTGCCTCCCAGGGAGATTCATTATGTCTGACAATATTTTTTGCTTGTCACAATATGGGGAGTGCTACTAGTGAACCAGGGGAGATTGCTAAACATGCCCACAATGCATAGGATACCTCCCTCCAACAAAGAAAAATCCAGCCCAAAATGTTAATAATGCTGAGACTAAGATATCACATTCTATTTTCATTCTAGTTTGAGGAGTCTAGCTCCAGACTAAAATTCTAAGATTTTTTTTTTTTTTTATACATACAAGCTGGGGTACAGGCCAGAGGCATGGGGCAGCGAGAGGGTTCACCAGAGACAGAGCAGGTAGCAGAACAGGCAGATCAGAAATACACTGCTGAGGGGAGCAGCGGGCAAGGCAGAAGAGGTCTGCCACGCCATGTGGGATTCTCCCTGGCCGGGCGTCGAACTTGCGTGCCGCTGCCGACAGCTCCACAGCGCAGCGCTTAACCGCTGCGCCACCAGGGAGGCCCACCAGACTAAAATTCTACATGTGATTTCTCATACTTACCCATAGACAATTGCAAAGCTTACCTGGCAGACCTCATGAGGGATAGAGTCTCCCTCTCCAAGTTAGACTTGATACAAAACCAGTGCACTGAAGTTTTCTGGAGGGACTTATAGTCAGAGACTCAGAAACCACCCCAGCTATTCTCTTAGGCAGCTCTACAGGCTTGGCCTCCCCGACTCCATTCTCAGGGCTCCTCTAGTGAGGGAGGTGCCTCAGGAGAGGCCTTTCTGGGCCTCTGCCAAGACCACCTTTTCTGGTCTCCTTGCAGAAACTTTTCTCCATTCTGACTCAGTATTCTGTAAATTTCCACTCCTGGAGCTCAACTCTTGCCAACTCCAGACCTAGTTACATTATGTAATTATTAGGTTTTCTTTGTTTTTGAATCTAGTAGGTACCTAAAGATTGTAGAACTGGATGAATGAAGGAGTGAATGTTTTAGCTTCCAGAAGACAAACCCAAGAGAAGTAATTCACAACAGATGATAGAATAAAGCTTCAAGGAATTTTGGAGATTGTTTGCCAATGGAAAGTTTAACTAGGGTATATAAAGTCCTCCATTTAAGTCTAAAAGAGTGACTGTCCATGAGAGGTAGTTACTAGCAGTTGTAGGATCAACACACTGGATTTATGATTCCCTGGTATTTAGTGCCAAGTAGGTTATAAGCCAGTTGTACTCTGGCTGGGCGGGTTACCATGGAGTATCTTGTTCAGTCCTTGGCATGCTCTAAAAGGTTATTGACTTAAATATGTAATTAAAGGAATTTCAATGTGCAACCACTCACACAGCACACAAAAAACTTTATGAGGGCATGTACAGACTGACAATTGCTTTTCCCCTAGGCCACCCGTCTCCCATTTTCCCTCCCCTGAGGCAATTTTAACTGTTCACACACAATTTTTTAGCAGGGTCACTGATACACCAGAATATGTCCAAAGAAAAAACTAGGTGAATTAAGAATACTTATCTTGGAAAGAAAGATTTCTCAATGTGGTGGAGAATGAGATGGTATGACGAATTCTCAGAAAGAAAGCCTACAATAGAGGTAGATTTGCTGTGGCTCTAATGCAATGGAAGCTTCCAGGCCTCTTCCAAGCCTTCATTTAATTTCATGTTCATAATTGTTATTCTTTCTTGAAAGCAAGCACCCCAACTTGAATAAGTTTACCTCTGTTAATTCCAGATCTACCTTTGAGCTAGAATTATTCTACAAAACTCTTTGGGACAAAACTGGGACTAACAGTAGAAGATCTCAGAGAGGAGAACATTGTTCCAGATCTGGAAATTCTCCCAGTCTGTGCTATTAAAAATTGGAATTGGCTGAGGAATTTCTCCGAGCTCAGTGCTGGAAGCTGGAAGTAGAGGAGGAAGATCACCTGCAGAGATGATGCAGAAGAAAGTTCCAGGCACTGAGAGATCATTCTTTAGCTGTACATTTAGCAGGCAACCCATGTTCAGGCACATATTTATTTATTAGCATTAGCTCTATTTTGCAACATATTAAGAAAAATACATATTAAAAAGTAATCCATATTTCTAGTGGCCTTTCTCAGCATATTCAAACCAACAGGTAGCCATTGAATTTGCTTTGCATAGACCCCTAATCAGGTACTCCTAATTTCCTACTTCTCTAGCTTTGCTCCTAGATCCTGAGTTCTTGTTCAAAAACATCTAGAAGCACTCAGATCCTCTGCTCATTTTTTACTGGGGTTGTTTAGGGTTTTTTGCTATTGAGCTGCCTAAGTTCTTCATATCTTCTGTACATTAGCCCCTTATGTGATTTGCACATTTTTTCTTCTCCTATTTTGCAGGTTGTCTTTTCATTCTGTTGATAATTTTCTTTGCTGTGCTGAAGTTTTTTTTATTTTGATGTAATCCCACTTATTTATTTTTGCTTTTGGAGTCAGATCCTAAAAATTATCAATAAGACTGATATAAAGGAGCTTACATCTATGTTTCTTCTAGGTATTTTATGGCTTCAGTTCTTCTGTGGAAGCTGATATTTTTGCCTCTGAAGGGACCAACAGGGCCAGCCATCACCAGGCTTCTCTGTAAGAGGTGGCAGAAGTAGCAGATCCCACACTTGCACACATCAGAAACGCGCAATGAACTTGGCCTGTTTTGAGCATAACATTGACCTCCACAGTCCAAAGAGGGTGTCTAGGTGCAGAACCACACACACAGCCTGTTCTCAATGACCATAATTTCCAGCTGGGCTCTGGTCAGCCCACAAAGACATTTCCACCTACATGAGAACAATATGGACAACCCCATGAGATTTTCATTCAGCTCAGTGTACTTTATGTAAAAATAAATGTCCTTAAGCAGAGGATCTAAGTAGAATTTTACCAAAGAAGATACACAGACACATGTAAAGATACTCTATATTGTTTATCATTAGGGAAATGTGACTTTCCCTAATGAGATTTTACCTCACACTTTACACTTAGAATGACTAATATCAAAAATACAAGAAATAATAATTGTTAAGGATTGGTAAGGATGTGGAGATAAAGGAACCCTCCTCCACTGTTAATGGAAATTAAATTGGTGCAGCTATAATGGAAAGCAACATGGAGGTTCCTAAGAAATTTAAACATAGTACTACCATATGATCCAGTAGGCCCATTTCTGGGTACTTACTTGAAGAATATGAAAAGACATATGCACACTTATGTTCATTGAAGTACTATCCACAATAGCCAATATGTGAAAACTGTGTGCCCAAAGACAGATGAATGGATAAAAAAGATGTGGTATATAGACACAATGGAGTACTACTCAGCCATAAAAAAGATGAAATCTTTTCATTTGCAATGGCACAGGGGGAACCTGAGGGAATTATACTAAGTGAAAGAAAACAGAAGGAGAAAGACAAATGCCATTCAATTTCACCCAATTATGAAATGTAAAGAAAACAAAAACAAAATTGTAGACTCTGACAAAAGAATGGTGGTTATTACCAAAGCAGAAGGAGGGGTAGCAAATGAGTAGAAAGGGCCAAGTGGTTGATGGTGGATGGTGATTATATTTGGTGGTAAGCATAGTGAGAAAATATAATCTTGGATACTACCCAGTTTATAAACTAATATTACTGCAATTAAAAAAATGTTCTTAGCCAAACTAATGCCATTTCTGAATTTTGGAGCTAAAATGTTATTTCTGTAACAAAATGATTGTGATGGAAAAGGAAGGCAGAACAGTGGAGGAGGATGTGGGAAGTGGTCTGTTTGGGATGAGAGACTAGGCAGTCCCTATGCCCTCGGGCACCTCCCCAGGTGAGCACAGGACTCAGGGGTGGGAGGGGAGATTGTAGATCAGAATGCCTGCTCTGCTATTATCTTTACCAAGGACCCAGCCTGTGTGGAGCCACCCCAGGACCTCCACGAGGTTTTCCCCGCTTTCAAGAGTGTGTGTCTCCAAAACCTCTGCTCCCCCATTCTGCAGTTCTCTTGGCTGAGCTGACAGTCCCCTTCTCCAGACCACATGTTCTCCCCTCCCACCTCCTGTTCAGTGCAGGATGCATCTCCGCAGGGTCAACCCTGTGATGTCTGCGCTGGTGTCTGCTCTCCCAGGGCTAGTCCTCCCACTCTTCTCCGTGAGACTGTCTCTCCAAACAGTATACCTGTGGCTTGCTGATCTGAGAGCCACAGCCGGTGGAGACCAGACCCTACAATTGCCTCTGCCTGGGCCTATCACATCTGCACCCATTTGCAAGGCCTACTCTACTCTTGCCAGTCCTATGGGTCTGCGCTGCTTCAGGAGCAGCCCCAGGTGGGGCTGTCTTTAGTGGGGCTGTCTCCAGGTCCTGCTCTGGGCTTGCTGAGTGCTGCCAGGACCTTCCGTGGTGAGAACAGCCTCCAGGTTCCACCTTGGCGCTTGCTGAGGTCTGCAGGGGACTGTCACCGGCGGGGCTGCTTCCAGGTCCCATCCTGGGGCCTACTGGGGTCTGCCAGGCTGCTTGCCAGTTACCCTCTGCTCTGGTGTGGCCTGCCAGGTTGCAAGGGATCACTTTACTGCCCAGGTTGCGTGCTTGGCCCCCTATGGTGCCCCCTCCTCCAGACGTTGCCCCTGCCACGTGCTGGAGTCAGCCGTTTGTCCTTCAGGGGTTACCACAGCCAGCTGTGAGTGTGTGGAGGAGGACACCCAGCATCTTCGCTCTGCCGCCATCTTGCCACTTTCCGCTTTTATATTTTAGAATACCTTTAAAAAGTAAAGTTCTAGCAACAGACTGAAAATTAGAGTGGACCATGGAAAGTCAAAATATCAGTGGGTATGAAGAAGGATAAGCAGTAGGTGCTGGCATGACAGTTGTGCCCTGGATGTTAGTCACTGACCTGAGCTTTTCAAACTCTTGGAAACTTGTGAAAGTGGACTAATCGGAATGGAATAAAGTTCTATTTTCTGTCCCATATTTTGAAGGTGACGCCAAGGTGTATTATGTTCCCGCCCTGTCCGGAGATGAAATACTTTCAGGTCTACTGATTGCTTGTTCATGGGAGAAAAAAAAAAAAAAAAAAAAAAAAGCAGATGCTACATGTGAAACTAGTGAAGCAACAGAAACAAGCTGGTCGCAATAATCTGTAATCGACACCCTTTCTGCCAGCTTCCTTAGGAACTGATTTGTCTTTACTTTGTTATGAGAAAACTTTACCCTTTTTAAACCCTTCACTAGTCTTCATATTAATCATACTACTTGATAGTTGAAATGATTTTTTATTCTGAGACTCAATCTAAAACTTTGTCACTAGGGGTTCTTAACTTTTTCAGAGCCAAACATCATGTGATTAGAACACAATTATTATTTTTTAACATGAGAGACAATTTTAAAACCTCCAGATTTTGTCTTTCCTACATGTGGTCTCCTAAAATCCTGCTGAAAGATTTCTTTTCTGACCCAGGATCTTGCCTCCTTAGAACCACTGTTTCAATGATCACCTGAGGGGAAACATTTTGAAACTAAGTGGATCACACTCTGAGGATGGCAGCTGGCGCCCTCTGCTGGGGACTGAATCGTTCTAGCCTCACGTGAAGCAATTGACTTGAGTCTTAGTTCACAAACTGACCCCCTTCAGTGTCTGTGACTGACAATCACTTGCCTTGAGACCTTAGCTTTTAGATAATGTTTCAGAGAAAAGCAAAGTGAAATAAGCCATAAAGTGAATGATAGTTATCAGCTGTTTTCCTTCATCTGTGGAATATAAGTAACAACAGGAAAAAACACACAGGCAAAATACAAGCAGAAATAAATCTTGGGCTTAGTGAAAGAGTTTAATAGTTTCCAGAGGAAATGGGGGGTGGGGGCAGAAGGAGAGGATGGGGGAGAGAGGCTGAGAGGGTATGGCATGGGTTTTTTGATGAAGGGTGAGTGGAACATGTACAGATATGGAAGAGCAAAAATGTAATGCCAAAATACAAACAAACTTGTACTTAAAAAGTAATTTTAAATGAAAAATCTGCCACTATTCAAGCTATTATCTGCTCTTATCCTGAAGGACTAGGGATAAAGATAACCTGTATAGTTGGAAAATAACTAGTTTTTGAAGGCAACCACAGTGGGGTGCATGCATGTGTTCCAATAACATCAATGACTTCCCTCCCTCCCTTGTTTTTTCCTTCTTTTTTATTTCTTTCCTTTCATTAAATCTATTTTCTTCCTCCTCCCCTTCTCCTGCTCCCCTTCCTATTCTTCTTCCTTTTCCCTTCTCCCTCCTCTCTTTCTCTCTCTCCCTTCTTTCTAATTAACCAAAACATTTATTGATAATCTGGTATGCATTCAGAGCAAAGACTGTGAGTGAAATCACTCTGTAAATATTTTTCTGTTGGCAAGCTTTCCAAACTTTAAAATCGTGGCAGAAGACTGGGAGGTTCCTGGGAAAAGACAACTGGTCACCCAACTTCCGTGGCCTCTGGTGCTGAGCTCAGGACCACTGTGACTTGCCAGTCTGTTGGTGCCTCTCCTCCCTAAAGAGACAGAAGGAGCACAGTCAAGGACCTGGCTTTGGAGGTTCTAGACTCGCCCCCCATGACCTGTTGTCAATATCAATTGTTTCTCTGACCACTGTCTAGCCTACAAAAATGCTGAACCTCTGAACTCTCTAGAGTCAACTGGATTCCTACTCCCAGTCCTGGCCCTTTGCCCCATGCCTGCACCCCTATCTGCCCCTCCCCTAGGAGCACCCTACTGTGTGGTGATCTGCACTGTAGCCTTCTTGGCCTGGTCTTCCCTGACTCACATGCCCATGGGTGCTAGACCCTTCCCCATGGACAGACCCCATCAGCGCTGTGCTTCTCATGGTTATTTATACATGCAAGCTGAGGTACAGGCCAGAGGAGTGGGGCAGGGAGAGGGTTCACCAGAGACAGAGTGGGGAGCAGAACAGGCAGATCAGAAACACACTGCTGAGGGGAGCAGCGGGAGAGGCAGGAGAGGTCTGCTGCACCATGTGGGATTCTCCCCGGCCAGGAGTCGAACTTGCATTGCCGCTGCCCACAGCTCTCAACGGCTGCGCCAGCAGGGAGGCCCTTCTCATGGAAGATTTTAACAATGAGTTGACTTCCAGTGAGTAGTCTATGGGACGAGGTTACCACTGGTTGCTAGTCCAGCCTCAATCCAGCTGTCCCAAATGTGAATACTCTAAATCCTAGTTTTCCTGGGATATGACAGCAGTGTTTCCACATTGGTGGTCAAAGCGAGATTTTCTTGTAGAGATTTCAGAAAATTCCTTTGTCTAATATGAACTGGAGACCCAATGAATAATTCCATGAGCTCTGGGTTTGCTTCTTTATAGGAAAGGGTTTGGAGATAATGAGCATTGAGTCACAAGAAGATAGCACTTGCTGTATTTTCTTTGTACTCACTGTGCCCACAGAGCAGATATAAAGTTATATTCCTTTTTCTTCTTATTGTTACTAAATATGGAGAATGTGGTTGTGTCTACTCTTGACAGGTGTTTGAGATCATTAGTATTTGAACATCTCTAGGTAGCATAAAAGCAGTTTCTTTGTCTTACATATTTTTGTAAAGTTGTAAAAATAATTTTGAATACTACCTGCTAAGACTATTATGTCTTCAGAGGAAATTAATCAGATTTTCTTGAAGGTCTTAATTTTATTCTACTTTCCTATTTTTCCAAAATGGCACATATGTTTGTTCAAGGCAAGCCTTTTGGCAGGCACTTTTTCTCATTCCTTTTGTGATGGTGTCGAGAGCTCTAGAGTCAAAGTATATCACACCAGATTCTTAAAAATTATAAATGACTACAACAAATGAAATTAACTAAAGCTTTAAAAGGGTCACAATACAATCGAATACTTTCTTACGAACTGATGAGAACAATGGTACATAAAATATAAAGAGTTTTGGAGGTTTTCAAATTTATCTAATTTCTTCTGTTGACATATTCAATAATATACATTGAAGCAAAGGCAGCACATCATTTTATGACAAGTCAGACGTACCAGCTCTCATCCTTACCAGCTATGTGACCGCTGGAGATTATTTAACCTTTCTAAGCTTTAGTTTTCTCAACTGTGAAATATGAATGATAATGATAGGATTCATCTTGTAGTGGTGTTGCTCTCACTTCTTTTAAATGAGTTGTTAATGTTTGTATGGGGCATGGTATATATAGTAAGAACCCAATAAAAGTTACCTAAAGAAGCAAATTAATTTCAGGTTTCCGTCTGTAACAGATCCCCTGGTAATCAGCCTCTCTGTAACCATAACCAGTGGTCCCTGCCTCAGATTCACTCCCCTGTGGAGTTCTTTCCTGTATTTTACCAGTTATTCTGTGTGACCGACAGAGCATGGCAGAAATCATGGCGTGTCACTTATGAGATTAGTCTGTAGGAGACTGTGGCTTGCATCATCTTGGGCTCTCCTCATTTCGGAGATACATTCAGGCAACCAAACAAAAGGTTCACTTGGCAAGGGGTAGATGGAACCGTCAGAGAGGAACCGGACTCTACCAAGAACCATGCCAATGAAACTGGAAGTGGATTCTTCGGTCCCAGATGATGACTGACCACGTAACTTCAGCCTCAGAGCCTCCACCAGACCCTCCAGCCCCTGAGGCAGCAGTCCCTATAGCACTTGGTTGTGTCGGATAAGAGGAAATACCACCTTTCGCTAAGTCATACCGTGATTATATGATCCATCTTTCCCCCTTCAGAATCATACTTTTAATTAATTAATTAATTTTATTTTTTAAAGATTTATTTATTTATACATACAAGCTGGGGTACAGGCCAGAGGTGTGGGGTGGCAGGAGGGTTCACCAGAGACAGAGTGGGAAGCAGAACAGGCAGATCAGAAACACACTGCTGAGGGGAGCAGCGAGCGAGGCAGGAGAGGTCTGCGGCACCATGTGGGATTCTCCCCGGCTGGGCGTCGAACTCGCATCGTACGCTGCCGACAGCTCTACAGCGCAGCGCTCAACCGCTGCTCCACCAGGGAGGCCCAGAATCATACTTTTTAAACTGCCATGATATTTATCTTTGGGTTGTCTAAAATTAAGATACATATGAATATTTGCCATTTACAGGGATTTCAGTAATTACTGACCAACTGTGAAATGAACATATCTTCCAGTGATTATTTTTTTACATTGAAGTTGCTGGTAGAGATGTTGATAGTGGTTAAGAATGGCAAGCAGCATAGAAACCTATAAAAGTATCTTGGCACAAAGAGAAAGCCTGTCTACTGTGATTCATCTGGGTATACAGGGACTTTGTTCTCGGGGCTTATGAGTCCCATACACAAATCACGATGGCTTGGACCCTGAAACATGAGCGAGGATGCTGCTTGTGGAGCTGTCTCTACCTATGTCCCCTCTCTGCAACCACATCCCACGTCAGCCAGTGTTGGAAGTGATACAAGGTGAGAAGGAAGGAGGGAAGGGGAACAGAATATAAATGAGGTGCTCCTGAATCTCTCCATGGTAACAAGGAGGAAGCTTGTCAGCAGAGAAGACTGGGTATCTAGAAATAGACTTGTGCACATTTATTTAAAACTACTGTAGATAACTACCATTCTCTTACTGCACTACTGACTAGATCATCAGAGAAATTAATGCATTAATTATAGGGCATGATCTAACAGAACTATCATGATTTGTATATTTATTACATAAGCATTATTTCTGCTTTATAAATGCCTTGCAGATTTGTGTTTTTTCATTTCCTCCTCACCCTACTACAATTTTTCAGATGCAGTCTTTTGACTAATGTTCCATTCTGTGTACCATGATGCTACCTCACCAGGCTTCACTGCTCTTGAATTGTTATAGACGCTATGGTTGGCAGGATAAGGCTCTCTCCATTTATGTTCATATTCTAATATACAGACCCTGTGACTATGCTATCTTACTGGCCAAGAGGAATTAGTATTATAGGTGGATTTGAAGTTACTGTGGTGTAACAAGAAAGAGATTTCGTCTTTGACTCCAGTTCTTGGCACAGAGCTTCTAAAACTCTTGGAATTTCCAGTGAGAATGGTGATAGAAGCACCTTTTATTTTAATGAGGTAACTGTTGGTTCCCTATATAGCACATAAGGGGATCACCAAAAGGGTCAAGTCTTAAGTAGAAGCTTGAAATTGTAAATGTTACCCTCACTCCAAACCTCTGTGAAGGAGAGAGTGGCTGGAGATTGAATTAATTACCAACGGCCATAATCATGCCTATGTAATAAAACCTCCATAAAAACCCTGCAACAATGGGATTTAGGGAACTTCTGAGTTGGCAGTACATCCACAGGTCGGGAGGGTGGTGTACCCTAATTCAATTTGCATAGAGGTTCCGGCACTTAGGACCCTTCAGGACTTGGCCTCTGTATCTTTTCATCTGACTATGTTTTTACCTTTTATACTAGACACTTAGAATTACTATGGCATTTTCCTGAGTTCTGTGCATCATCCTAGCAAATTATTAAACCTTTGGTGTGGGAAGGATGTGGGAATCCCTGGCTTTGTTGCCAAGGGTAGAAGTGAGGCTAACCTGGGAACTCAATACTTGTAACTGGTTTCTGAATTGAGAACAGTCTTGTGGGAGGAAACTTTAAACCTGTGGAGTCTGATCCTAATTATGGGTATTTGGTTTCAGAATTGAATTGAACTGTGGAACACCCAGTTGGTGTTAGTCAATGAGTTGGGAAAGTAGTATTGGAAAGACTATATATTTGGTGTCAGGAAAAGGAAAAAAAAATCTCAACTGTTAACCAACTGACCTTAAGAAAGGGAGATTATCCTGCATTATCCAAGTGAGCCCAAAGCCTTTGAAAACCTTCAAAGTAGAACAGGGAGGTTGAAGAGGAGGTCAGAGTAGTGCCACGTAAAAAGTCTTGACCTGCCATTGTTGACTCTGAAGATGGAGGAAGTGTCCCCAGAAGTTAAGTTGTTCTACATGCTGAAAAGAGGTGGTGGTGGGGGCTTTCCCCCCAGGCCTCCAGAAAGAATGCTGTTCTGCTCGCATCTTGATGTCAACCCAGGAGACTGTAATCTATAGAACTAGAAGATAATAAATGAGTATTTTTCAAGCTACTTTGTTTATAATTTGTTGCAATAGCAATGGCGAACTAATACAATCACCACTTTAATCTTGGTATCATGTCACAAAAGACAGCACACTGCTCCTCTCCTCTCATACATAAAGAGTCCCTACCTTAACACTTAAGCAGTCATTTGTTTTGTGTTTTGCATAGTTAACATGTCTTGAGTGTGCATGTATAGTTGATCCTCATTATCAGTGGATTCTATATTTGTAAAGTTTCCTACTCGCTAAAATTCATCTGTAGCCACCAAATCCTTTACAGACCTGTGCAAGTGACAGGAAAGTTGGGTTTCCTGACAAATATTTCCAGCTGAACTTGAGCAAGTCGACTCTACCTTCTTATTTAGGTCTTGTGCTGTAAACACACAGTCTACTTTTCGCAGTCTACTTAGTACCCTTCCCCTCTTTTTTTTTTTTGCATTTTGTACTTTTATTTTGTGATTTTGCTGTACAAAACACCTCAAAATACAGTGCTGAAGTGTCATCTAGTGTTCCTAAAAGCGACAAGGCTGAATGTCTCTTACAGATAAAACATGTATATAAGATGGTTCATTCTATCATGTGTTATAGGACTGTTGGCAGTGAGTTCAATGATAATGAATCAAGAATACATATTTTACTTCCTTCGCTTTGAGGGATGTGTCTTTCAAGATTTTGCTGAGATGTATGTCATGTAGAGTTTTGCCTATATTTTCTTCTATACATTTTATGGTTTCAGGTCTTACATCCAGGTCTTTTATCCATTTTGAGTTGACTTTTGTGCAGGGTGTGAGGTAGTAGTCTAGCTTCATTTTTTTGCATGTGGCTGTCCAG
>PVIJ01019673.1:0-22912 GCA_004024925.1 Scalopus aquaticus
GAGCTTGTAATGCTATATATTTTCCTCTTATTACTGCTTTTGCTGTGTCCCAGACGTTCTGGAAAGTTGTGTCCTCATTGTCGTTCAGTTCTAGATATTTTTTAATTTCTTCTTTGATCTCTTCGTTGATCCATTGGTTTTCCAGTAATGTGGATTTCAGCCTCCATGAGGTAAGGAGGTTCCCTTTTTCCTTTTTATGATTTATCTCCAGTTTGACTCCTTTATGATCGGAGAAGAAGGCTGGTAAGATTTTTATCTTAGTGTATCTGTTGAGGTTTGTTTTGTGGCCTAATATTTGATCGATCCTGGAGTATGTTCCGTGAGCACTTGAGAAAAATGTGTATTCAATTTTTCGGGGGTGAAGTGATCGATAGACATCTGTTAATCCCATGTGGTCTAGGTCCTTATTTAGAGCTTTAATGTCCTTGGTTACTTTTTGCCTTCTTGATCTGTCCAGTAGAGAAAGTGGGGTGTTGAAGTCTCCTACTATGTATGTATTTTCTTTAATGTCTGTTTTCAGGGATGATAATAATTGTCTGATATACTTTGGAGCTCCTTCATTTGGGGAGTATATGTTGATGATTGTTATAGCCTCCTGTTTTATTGTCCCCTTTATCATGATGTAGTGTCCAGCTCTGTCTTTGTTTACCTTTTTAAGTTTGAAGTCTATTTTATCTGATATAAGTATAGCTGTTCCTGCCTTCTTTCTTGGTCCATTTGCTTGTAGGATTGTTTTTCATCCTTTAAATATTAATCTCTGTTTGTCTTTCACAATTAAGTGTGTTTCTTGTAGACAGCAGAAGGTTGAGTTCTGTTTTTTGATCCATCTTGCTATGGTGTGTCTTTTAATTGGTGTGTTTAGTCCATTTACATTAAGAGTTAATATTGATATACTGTCATCCATATTTGTCTTTTTTATTTTGTTTTATTATTATTGTTTTTTACCTTTTTGTGATTCTAGTCCTTACCTAATTCCGTATTCCCTGGTCTTTCCTCTGTTGGTTTTGTCTTCATGGTTTCTTGTAGTAAGTTTTGGAGTGGGGGTTTGGTAGTGATGAATTTCTGTAGTTTCTGTTTGTCAGAGAAGGTCCATATTCTTTCTTCATAGAGGAAGGAGAGCTTTGCAGGATAGAGTATTTTTGGTTGACATTTGTTGGCATGTAGTATATTACTTATGTCTCTCCATTCTCTTCTTGCCTTTAATGTTTCTTCAGAGAAATCCGATGTCAGCCTGATTGGATTTCCTTTGTAGGTTATTTGTTTCTTTGTCCTCATCATTTTCAATATATTTTCCTTGTCTTGAATTCTCGATAGTTTCACTATCATATATGTCTTGCTGTTTTTTTCCTTTCATTGTAATAGTTTGGAGATCTTCTGGCTTCCTGTATGTCGATTTTTGTTTCCTTTTTCATGTTTGGGAAGTTCTCTTCAATTATCTCCTTGAGAAGTTTCTCTGTTCCTTTGTCTCTCTCCTCTCCTTCTGGGATCCCTATGATTCTTATATTTCCTTTTCTCAAGGTATCAGATAGTTCCTGAAGCTTTTCCTCATTCTTCTTCCTTTGTTTTTCTTTTTCCTTTTCTGTCTTGGTTCTTTCAGTATCTTTATCTTCCAGAGTGCTTATTCTTCCCTCCATGTGTTTTAATCTATTTTTATGGCTCTCTACTAATGTTTGTAAATCCTCCATTTCTTTCATTTTCTTCGTTATGGATTCATTTTCGTTTTTCAGTTCTTCATTTATATTCCTCAGTTCTTTGTTCTTCTCATTTAATTCTATTTTTTTTTATTATGGCAATTCTGAATTCTTTATCTGATAGGCAGACGTAATCTTCTATGTCCATATTATTGGGTTCTGAAGAAGGATTTTCTTTCTGTGGTGTATTGTTTTGATGGTCATTTGTAATTTTTTTCTTCCTGTTGTTGGCCTTCTGCTTTGCTCTGATTGTTGCATTCCTGTCCTGTTGGTGCTGGCAGATATGGTTCTTGGTTCTACTTGCTAGAGGGCGGCAGCGGCTCTCAATGCTCGACCAGAGGGTGGGGGTGTGGCTACGCTCGTGCAGGGCTAGAGGGCGGGGCCACAGATGGTGCAGGCAGCTGGAGGGCGGGCGGGGGCGCAGCTGTTTGCCAGCTGGAGGGTGGCTGTGCGCTCGCTCGCGCGGGCCTGGAGGGTGGGGCCGCGGATGGTGCAGGCAGCTGGAGGGCAGGTGGGGGCACGGCCGGTTGTATCTAGTTTTAATGGATGGTCTAACAACCAGTTGAGAATTGGCAAGCAATGAAGAGACATATGGCCAAATCTTGCTATTTTGGGAATTCAGAGCAATCCACATCTCCCTATTCACTCCACTCTCCTCCTCATGCCATACCCGTACCTCTCCCGACACAGTGTCTATCTACTCTATATTTCTAAGACACCTACTTCTCTAGTCCCACTTACTATTCTGCTCTAATATACCTCATCAGAATGGCAACATAGAGAGAAAAAGATGGAAAAGTATAAAAAGGAACAAGAGTGAAAGAATAACTCTAAACCAGGCCTCCCTGGTGGCACAATAGGTTAAGCGCAGCACTATGAAGCTATCTAGAGCCACTGCAGCACAAGTTGATCCCCAGCCAGGGATATTCCCACATGGCACAGCAGACCTCTCCTGCCTCGCCCACTGCTCCCTTCAGTAGCATATTTCAGTGGATCTGCCTGTCTGCTCCCCACTCTGTGTATGGTGAATCCTCTCACCACCTCATACATTTGGCCTACACCCAGCTTGTATGCATAAATAATAAATAAATCTTTAAAAAAAAGAAATAAAAACTAAATCATAATTCCAACCCCGTGGCTCTTTAATATACATTATTGACCTTATCTCTTGTTTTATTTTTAGCCACTCTCATCCTAAGAGCTCTAATTCTGTTCTTCTATCACCTAGCTTCCCATTCTCTGTTCTCTGAATGCTTGCTCCAAACATGGGATTCTGCGAAGCAGCTCAGAACTGGATAATTCTCAGTTCTTCTGCTTTAGCTCTAACATAATGAAAGTCAGTATATATTCCCAAAGAAATATTACCATAAACATTATTTGTGATATAATATCACTAATATCATCTCTACAGTTCCACAAGTACATTTAATAAATTTATACATAGATTCAAAAGGATTGGCTTGGAAATATAAACATCATTTTCTTGTAGGATTATTCTCAGTCACAGAGATAAATTACAGACAAAAATTTTAAGATGAAAGAGACCAAGTGGCTTGCTAAAGACCACAGAATTAGTAAGTGGTAGAGTGGTAGAGCCAAACCTAAAGAGAGGTCTGTTCTGTGTGGCAAGAAAGAGTGTTCAATTTCTATTACACCCTGGAATCTCCTAAAACACATCAAGATTTTTCATTAAGTCAGTGAAAATTCTGAAAACACACTTTTTTTTTTTACTTTAAATCATTAAATGTTTTAATTTTAATGTCATTCATTCAAGCATTTCCTAGACATTCTTTTACCCAAAACTCCCTTCATTAATTAATCAGTACCAATACTAATAAGCCATCACTGACATCATGAAGGAGGGGGTACGTGAAATGTGCTTAAATTAAGGATTCACCACTACTGTTAGAAATTTTCCATTATTTATTATTTCTCTTACCTATGAAAATTTGATTGCTAAGATTTCTGCAAAGGTAACATTTTTATACACAAGAGGAATTTCTCATTAATGAAATCAAATGCTTCATTGAAAAATGCTGTACTAAATATCTGTGAACTGTCATTTTCATAAGAAAAGTCTTTTGCTTCTCACAAGTACTAAAGAGTAAACTGAACTTATAAGAATTCTCTCAATACAATAACTACAATTTGTAAAACTTGGAACAAATCATTTTTCATGATACAACTATTGTTACTATTGAATTCTAACTAAATTGTAATTTACAAATAAAATAAAAATAATACTGTATAGTGTAAACTTGATTTAGTTTAACAATGCTAGCAGAGGTCAAAATGTATAGGGTCAGAAGGACACACAAGGCTATCAGTTTTAAAAAAGAAACAATCATGATTTACATTTTAACTGCAAACCACCACCATGATCCATAAAAAGGATCCTATAGCCAAAAAAAAAAAGCCTATAGGCAAAATAAGCTTACCAACAATGAATGATAATAGTATGCTTAGTGCCATCAGTAAAATTAAGATATTTACATTTAGAAAACCACCTAAAATAGCCATTTCTATTCATGAAAATAAACCTCTAGCGAGTTTTTGAAAGACATTTGGCCATGTTTGTCATGATTGTGTACCATTAAGTTTGTACTTCAAGAGTTGCATTTTAAGGTCATATTATTTCTCCATACCGTGTTTCTCTTTGTCTTCTACTGAAAACAAAAACCACTTATATCTGTTAAAAAATGTTTGAGCAGGGCCTCCCTGGAGGCGCAGCGGTTACGCGCTACACTGTGGAGCTGTCGGCAGCAGCGATGCGAGTTCGAGCCCAGCCGGGGAGAATCCCACATGGTGTAGCAGGCCTCTCCTGCCTCACCCGCTGCTCCCCTCAGCAGTGTATTTCTGATCTGCCTGTTCTGCTACCCGCTCTGTCTCTGGTGAACCCTCTCACCGCCCCGTGCCTCTGGCCTGTACCCCAGCTTGTATGTATAAATAAAATCTTAAAAACAAAGAAACAAACAAACAAAACTTTATAAAAAAAAAAAATGTTTGAGCAATTCCTTTATCTAGGTACAAATATCTTAACAGTTGACAACCAAAAATTGAAAACAGATTTGTCACATCCAGAGTAAAACATTCACCATATGGGTAGACTAATACTCTTCCCCCTTCTCCCCAAGACAAAGGTAAGAGTATAATTGTAAGACTTGATAGTAAATATTCATGCTCAGAGGAAGTGATTCACAACATCTATGAACCTGCATTGTCTCACCTTGTCCATTTACTATGGGAAAAGCAACAATCTTATCAATCTCTATACCTTCTCTTTTTCTGTACAAATGTTGCATATTTTGTAAACTCACTGGTTTAGCTGGTAATTATGGAAGTGCCTTAATTCACCTGCACACACCTTCTTAGAAACACTGGTTTCACAAGTCCATGTTTATTTTTTTTAATAACAGGTTTATTTATCTTTTAAGTATGACCACTAATTTAGGAAGCAAAAGATATTAGATTTTTCTATTTCCTGCATCTTTCAGTTAAACCATACATCCATGGCTTTCAAACAAAGCCTAATTTCCTCCTAATCATCATGATCTCTTGCAGATAAGTGGGTTTAATAATCTACTAATATATATGAGATCACACTGTAGACAATCTCTCTCATTTTCCAACTTGTCGATCTTTTCTGCTGTTTAACCTCTTATTCACTTAAACTTTGCCATAATCTAGTCTATTTCATCTAAAAATAAATTTTAAAAAGAATAAATGCAAAAGAAAAACTCTTATTCTTGCAACGATTTCTTCTTTCTTCCCTCAAGCTACCTGCTTTTACTATACTGATTCTCCTTCCTCATTTCACATTTGCTTGTTTACATTTCATTTTATTTTTCATTTTCTGCCAAACTTTATTGAGGAATAATTGACAAATATAATTGCATACATTTTTAAATGTACAACATGTCACAATTATTCCATTATTCCAACTAAATTTCAGAAATTTCTCTAGCAAGTTAAACTTTACCTTACTGAATATTTCTACAGCATTAACACTAAAGACAATGTCCTCATTCCTGAAATGCTCTATTTTAATTAACTTTCTCTTTTAGTCTATAAAGCAATCAAAACTTTAAACTACTTTTGCTAAGATAACAACCACTGTGCTTGGTACTCACAGGCATTAGTTCAGCATTTTTTTCACACTCCAGTTGTTACCCATTAGTAAGTCAAATAAATAAAATAGAATTTAAAAAAATAAATAAAATAGAATAGAAAACATTCAAATATATGTAATAAAGTGAAGTCTGGAAAATGTGTGTATACCCAACATAACATATAATTCTTATTTTGGATCACATCGAAAAAAGTATAAAAGACTTTGTGTCTTATTCAACCTCTACAACCCTATGAGGTATATATAACAATTTACACTTTTTAAAAGTGTAAATTGAGAAGTTAGTATAATTTGTCCACAATGAAACAACTAATATGTAGTCAAAAAAGCCCCTTTCTATAAGAATTTCCGACATCCAAGCGATATGCATATTTCTCCATGTGCATGTTCTAAATGCACCCTCCCATTCAGTATTTTGTAAAACCTGTCCCTAGTACATTTTCTAATTATCTCACCTCTATCTAAGCAGCAATTGTTATAACTTAAATAAATTCACTCTTTGCCATATCATTACCATAACCATTTCTCTTGTGGATAATTACAATATTATCCTCCCATTTGGAGGAAATCAATATGCCCCCTCCAACTCCCCAATTCACTCTGCATTGAAGCAAGTAATAGCTTCAAAATAAAAATCTAATTACTTAGGGTAAACTTTCCAAACCCTAAAATAAAATTCTTAGCCTCCAAGTGCCATGTAAAGTTTTAGTTATGAGACTGAAATTCTCTGTACTTTTACAGAATACTTTAAAATATAAAACATAACTGATATTTAAAGAACTTTCATTAAAATCAGGAAATGGTTGAAAGACCCAGATCAAAAGTTGTTTACGTGCTGTTCAAGTTATTTCAATAATACTAAGTTAAATTTCTGTAAAGAAATTCAAGTACAATCGCAAATATCTTTCATTAATAATTGTAGCTTATGCAGCCAACAATAATCATTTTCTTAAAGTTAAAATTACAGCTACATCTTCAGACTAATTGAATGCTTTATTATTTGTGCCTTCACAGAGAGCTGACTAGAATTTTTCAAATAACAGGTATTAGTACTTTTTCTAATATGTTTAAAACACAATAGTAAATTTAATTTTCACTGGTTTCTAACTAAAAATGCAACACTTTCCAAGCACACATCATATTATTTAAGATATGCCTATTATGAGTCTGTCCTTTAGACTAGTTAGCTGCTGTATCTGTACACACAGCAGTTTGTAAATTTTTTTTTTTTTTTTAGCGGGCGAGGCAGGAGAGGTCTGCCACACCAAGTGGGACTCTCCCTAGCTGGGCGTCAAACTTGCATGGCTGCTGCCGACAGCTCCACAGCGCAGCGTTCAACTGCTGCACCACCAGGGAGGCCCCAGCAGTTTATAGATTAACTGCTAGATTAACTGCTATGACAAGTCTGAGTCCTACATGTTTAAACACAAACTATTGGATTTGTTGTTACCTTTGCAAAGTCAGGTGGCAAGAATTTCTAGGTAGGCACTCACTAGAATGGGATTAAATCTGTCACAATACACTTCATGATAATATTTTAAATTATTTTAATAAATTATGTTGAATTCAGTTTTCCAAATTTTTAGTGTTTTCATTATACACAGGTACCTAATTGTTGAAAATAAAACCAATAAAAGAATGTTTAAAAGTGTCACATGTTTCATTGCTTTTTGTGAATAGGATTAAGTTTAATATTTTTAGCATGGTATTTGTGTTGTTTCTTTTCTGTACATGACGACTGTTAGGATGATGAATCCTTTACACTGAAAAAAACTCAGGTTGACTTCTCTTGGCCTAAATTGATATTGCAGATAATGCCCTAAAACTAAACTATGACAACTGAAGAAGGCAGAACCTGTAACACAATTCATAACAGAATGTATGTGCTTGTATCAAAAGACAGGCAGGTGGGTGGCAGGTGGCCTAGACAAAACTACAACTTTCTCTTCACATATTACCTCAACTCAAGAACCTGTACCGTTTCAGGATTCCATTTTAACAAGTCTTATTTCTAGTGTACAGATTAAAAACCAAGATCACTAAGTATGAGAGAATGTACGTAAAAATTTTTAAACTACCTATAAAAATTCTTATAGGTAGATTTTCATTACATCTTTTAGTAACCATAGTTTCAATACTAAAAACATGGTGTTAATTTTTAAATTAAATTCATGCTTATATAACCATTACATACTACTTCAAAATACTTACATATTCAGAAAGTCTAGCAAATACTTACGAAACTACGTCCTCAAATTTTTTCTTTTAAAAAATTGGCACATTGTTTCTCTTTATGTGTTAGGACCGAAAACACAAACTGACTCATTTCTAACATAAAATATTTCCATTATATTGTTCTCCAAGGAGATAACCGTAAATGGAGTATTGGGGACAATATCATTCGATATTACCCAATTTTATACAACTAGAATTAAAGTAATTATCAATAAATGTGAACTCAAGTAGTTAAAGTAAGATTGAATTTTAATAAGACATTCTAATGTAATTAGACATGCTAACTGCTATGTAGGACATTGCTTGTTCATTCCAAACGCATGTTAGAGTTCAGATAATCATATAACATTGTTTTGTTTGGTTGTAGTATTTATAAATGGTTTTATTTTACCATTTACCAAACCTCTTTTGTTCAGATACTCAAACTAACTTCTGCCAAGAACACTAGGCATTTGGCGATAGTACTTCTAGGAGGAAAACAACCCCTTTCCTCAGAAAATTGAAAATGTTTGTCTTGGCACGAAAACCTTGTATTGAGACTTCTGGAAAGTATTTTAAATTGTTGTTTTTAACCCAGACTTTGTGAGTGAAACAGGAAAAGGTTCCATAGCTCTGCAACAAAATACATATTTATAGGATTGTGTTTCATTCTTTCTAGGTTGACTGCAGGAGTTTTGAAAATATAATTTCCTAGGATCATGCTAAAAATTGTGTGTTAATATTCAATAAACAATTTTTTTTAAACCTCAAAAACTCCTGATGATTAAGAAATGCTAAATGTTGATTAAATACACTGGCTTTAAATACCATATTGGAAAGGACGGCTTCATTTAGATATTCTCTTGGAATGCTGACAAAAATAAAATTTACCTGATATCATACTGCATTCCTGTATATGTGAACAAAAGATTCATAATTGCTTTATTAATTGAGTACACCTTTTGATTTTAAAAGTCTGGCCCTCCCTGCTATGACTGAATTCTACTTATATTTAGAAAGTCAAGAAAGATTCTATTCAAATGACTGAAATAATAGCAAAATTAATGAAAATTACTGGTACTACTAGGAATTAAGATAATGAAGGCGTGGACTCCTCCTAATCAAATGTCTTATTCTTCTACTGCTGTGGCTTTACAACAATGACAGACAGAAATCGTTCCCATAGGCACTGAAATCTTGAACCATCCTAACACTCTCCCATATTCCTCACTCAGTTTCAGTGGAAAGTAAAATTCTGACATTACAAACTAATTTAATATTTTATAATGGTCAGTGTAGGAGGATACCTTAACAGAAAACTTAAGATTAAGCTCCCCTACTGCCCTTTTCCAATTTAAACATATAATGTTGATTATTTTAAAGGTAGAGTGAATAATAACTAAAACAAGGTTCACAAGTATTCCTCATGAGAATCTGGGGACTATTAATTTACATATTCAGAATTCCAAGATGTACATATAAGTAGAATGTACAGGAAAAAAAACTCCCTTCTGGACTTCTTTCTCTTTTCTCTGTTTATTAAGGAACAATGCTTTGTTTCTGACTACTCCAGGAGGGGAAAATCTTCATGCTACTTATAGAGCACATTTATTTGGGGAACACTTTAGTTACATGATTAATAATAAAATTACAAAGGAACACTTTTTTCTATTAAAACAAATAAGTATAACAGAACATACCTGAAAAAGAACATATACATGGCAGCTGTGATGCAGAACAAAAGGACCTATAACAGGGAGAAAATACATTACTTGTAAAAGAACAATGACTTTGTCATTTGTGTCTTATAAAATCAAAATACAATTAAATCATGTGCCGGAGGCAATTTAAGGATATGCAAAACCAGTCAAACTCATTAGGGTAATAATAAGCTTGTAATAATTTTTCTTTTATACGTATTATAATATGTACATATATATAAACACACACACCTATTACTACAATATGCATATAGATTGGCTAGAAGGCTAAGAGTTTTAAAAGGAACAATCTATTTTTTTAATTATCATTAAGAATATGTAAGGAAATAATGTAATTTCAGAACATTCAATTTTATATAATCATCAGCAAGTAAATCAAAATTTATTAACTAACATATCAAGATGACCACATATTTTGAATGTAAAATACAGTTCAGTTGTCAACTAATTCTAATCAATAAGACGCTAAAAATAGAATCATCTTTTGTGGGAGACACAATAGCTATTACATTCCTTGAAAAGCAGGCAGAAGCACACAGTAAGTATGGAGTAAAGAAGCTCTTCCTGCAGCATACAGAGATACAGCATACAGAGATGGTACATGAAAAGAACTCAGAAACCAAGTCTTAACTAATGTCTAAGTTATGCCAACAAAGTGAATCTCCATAAACTTGTTCTAAAACATTTAAAACACCTAAATACATCCCTGTGCTAACAACAACATAAGTTGATATAAGGACTGTCATTGGCTTCACAAATAGATAATTGACAGATGAACAATTTTAATTGTAAAAGACTGAACAAGAACAAAAATGAAAATGGTACAAAATAGTGCTTTGTTATTTCCAATACAAATAATTTATAGCCAACTTAAAAATGTATGAGTTTTATTACAAGTCAAGCTTGAAAATTTTGCCACTTAGACTTAAAAGAAACATTATAAATATAACCTGAATGACTTAGAAATATATAAACCTATCAAAAGAAGATAAATATCAGTTACCAGAATACAAATTTTTTTATTTATTACATATTATATATATACAAACACACACACACACACACACACACACACACACACACACACACACACACACAGAGTTCTCTAAGAAACACATATAACCATTTTTTCCCCTCCCCACTTCATATCACTGTTTTCTGTTGCCTTTAAAACTACCCTATCCATGATGTGTCAGGTTAATGTCACCATTTTTGAAAAAAACACAAATCAAAACATATGGAATAACTTTCAGTTATTGATTGATCAACATAAGTTAAAATCCAAATGAGTCTGTTTACCAGTTATAACCTGTCATCTAATGATACAGATCATGAAACTAAATTTTATTTTCATCATTCTTGAATCCTTATCTTCCAGTCAAGTGAGAGAAGATATTAAAAGAAACTAATGTGTCACACAATGGTAGATTTGGAGAAAAATAAGGTAGGATAACAAAACAGAAAGGTAGTGGAGTAGAGTTTGTGACTGTAGACAAAGTGAAGAAAATTTATTAGTGAAAATAGAAGATGAAAGATAAAACAAGCAAACATATCCAAGGAATTAATGAAAAAGTGTGAATTTTATTCAGAAAGTTGTTTAGCATTGTGTTGATTAAAGTTGCTAAAGGGGAATTTCATTTTAAACAACATAAGTTTTCCAAAATTTTAAAATTAATTGTGCTAATTTAATAATCATTATGGTCTTAACAAAGTGCTTTTCTTTCCAAGTAAATGTAAATCTGCAGTTAATGAAGATTATTTTTCTGTTTTTAAAATTATAGAATTTGAGAGATAAAAAGTGCTTCAGATAAATCCTATTTTTTCATAACAAGAAAATTAAATCCTGAAAAGATAAGTGATGTATCCATGCTTACCCTGCTAGCTATATCTTTAATTTCTTTCATTAAATAACCATTGGTCAAGTGGTTATTTTCTATCTTCTGTATACAGAGAAAAGTGCATTTCCAACCGTGAAGGAGCTTACAGCTCCACAGTCCAGTTCTGTAGATACTTTTCACACATGGTTATTTAAATATTTAATAGCTTTATTGAGGAATAATTGACGTATTTAAAATCTACAAATTTATAAGTATTTATATAGCAATATATACCTGTAAAATCATCATCAAACTCATCAATACTATCTATCACATCCAAAACTTGTTAATGGTTACCTTATCATTTTGATTACCTTATCATTTTACAGACCAATTTCCCTAATGAACACAAATGAAAAAGTTCTTAATAAAACCTTAGCAAAATAAATACAATAATCCAACAGTGCCTTAAAAGGCTTATATACTATGAACAAGTGAGATATATACCAGGGAACAATAGTGGTTCGAAAAATGAAAATTAATCAATGTAATTCACCATAGCAACCAAAAAGAAAAAAACATATAATCATATAAATAGATGCCAAGAAAGCATTTGATAAGATACAGCATTTATGATGAATCCTAAACTGGGGATAAATTAATCTTGACAATAAAAACCATAAGACAAACCTGCAGATAACATCATTCTCAATGCGGAAAAGTGAAAATTTTTCCACTAAGATCTGGTATAAGATAAGGAATTCCATTCTCATCACTATTATTCAACATAGTATTAGAAGCCTTAGCTAGAGCAATTAAGGAACAGAAGGATATAAAAGAAACACAAATTGGAAAAGGAGAAGTAAAATTATCATTACTTGCTGATGACATGATAATATACATTAAAACTTCAAAGACTCCAATGAAACACTAATTGAAACAATGAATTGGTTCGGCAAAGTGGCAAGGTATAAATCAATACACAAAAATCAATTGCCCGGACCTCCCTGATGGCACAGCAGTTGGGAGCTGCGCTTTGGAGCTATCGGTGGTGGCGATGCATGTTTGACACCCGGCTGGGGAGATTTCCACATGGCGGGGCAGACCTCTCCTGCCTCGCCCGCTGCTCCCCTCAGCAGTGTATTTCTGATCTGCCTGTTCTGCTCCTCATTCTGTCTCTGGTGAACCTTCACACCACCCCATGCCTCTGGCCTGTACTCCAGCTTAAATAAATAAACCTTAAAAAAAAAAAATCAATTGCCCTCTTAAATGCAAACAATAAGCTGGAAGAGGAAGTAACTAATGACCCCATTTAGAATCACAACTCAAAAACAAAATCATACTTAGAAGTAAACCTAACAAAGGAGGTGAAGGACCTATATAAAGAAAACTATGATACATTGTTAAAAGATATAGAAGATACACACACCAAAAAATGGAAAGATATCCCTTGCTCATGGATTTGAAAAATTGACATTGTCAAAGTGGCTATCCTACCCAAAGTGATATAGATATTCAACATAATCCCTATCAAAATTCAATTGCATTCTTCAAAGAAATAGAACATTACTGAAATTCACATGGCACCACAAAAGACCCCAAACAGCTAAAGCAATCCTGACAAAAATAGAGCATGTATGGCAGTACCACACTTGCAGACATCAAACTATACTATAAAGCCATAATAATTAAAACAACATAGTACTGCAACAAAAATAGACACACAGATCATTGGAATAGAAATGAGGCTCCAGAAATAAACCCACACCTATATGGACAGTTTTCTATGACAAAGGAGCCAATAACATAGACTGGAGCAAGAAATGCTCCTTCAATAAATGATGTTGGGAAAACTGGACAGCCATATGCAAAAGAATGAAACTGGATCATTATCTCACACCATACCCAAAAATTAACTCAGAATACATAAAACGTTTGGCTATAAGACCTAATGCTGTAAAACAGATAGAAGAATACATAGAAAAAAAAACATTTCACAACATAACCTTCGCTAATGTCTTCTTCATGGATACATCTCCAACAGCAAAGAAAACAAAGAGAACATAAACAAGAGGAACTACATCAAACTGAAATATTTCTACACAGTGAATAAACCACAAGCAAAATGAAAAGACAACCTACTAAGTGGGAGGAAATATCTGCACACCAAATAGCTGACAAGGGGCTACCAAAGCTACACAAAGAATTCAAACAATTCAATTCTTTTTTGGGGAGAAAAAAGAAAACAACTTTTTCTTTCAAAAAAGAAAACAAATTAACTCCCCAAAAATGGGCAGAAAAGCCAAATAGGCACTTCTCCTACAAAGACATATAGATGGCCAACAGGCACATAAAAAAAATGTTCATCATCACTTATCACGTGGGAAATACAAATCAAAAGCACAATGAGATACTACCTCAAACTTGTGAGAATAATCCACATTAAAAAATCCAGAAACAAGTGTTGGTGAGGATATAGAGAAAAAGGAACCCTCTTACAATGCTGGTGGGAATACAGTCTGGTTCAGAAACTATGGGTTTCTCAAAATATCAAATACTAAAAATTAGGTCTCTACCCACAGAATACAAAAACACTCATTTGAAAGGAAATTTGCACTGCCATGTTGATTGCAAGATCTTTAATAATAGCTGAACTATGGAAACAACCTAAGTGCTAAAGGACAGATGAGTGAATTAAGAATGCATGGCATATATATATATATATGATGAGATACTACCTGCAATCAAAAAAAGAAAACTCGTGTCATAGGTGGCAACCTGGATGTAGCTGGAAGAGATTATGCAATGCGAAATAAACCAGAAGGAGACAGACAAATACTGGATTTTGTTACTTACATATGGAATATAGAGAAACCAAACAAAGGGCCAGAAAGGCCAAACTCAAAAACTCACCCTAGAAAGCTGACTACAGAACTGAGGCATAGGGAGGGGGTGGAGATGGGTGAGAGGCTAGAACAAAAAGAGAGCCAAGACAAAGAGAACACAATGGACTATGATGGTGGACTACATACATTTGGTGATGAGAAAGCTATGGGACAGTACCTGAAGGGGATATCCTATACTTACAAAATTTAAACAATGATGTAAACCATTACCTCAATGATTTTTTTTTTAAATATAAGTATTTGTTCTGACTGAATTAATAGTGGGAAGTTACATTAAACATGTTAAAAATTAGTCAAGTCTCTCTTTTCACTGCTCAGTATTCTTGATCTATAACTTCAATAACAATAGTGTGGCAATATATTAACCTTGAAATTTTCCAGTTGTACACTTTAGATAGTGGCTGAGCAATAAAGCCTTTATGATATCCTGTTGTTTTACGGTAAGTAGGTAAACTGTATTTTGTCTTCCATAAAAATTAAACAAAGTATACAATTATGGAAAATTTAAATAGCAATTGAAAGTCGTAATTAATAGTACGTGGAAGTTACATACCTTGTTAGAGCAAAAGTACAATTCTGCTAACAGATCTTTAAAAAATAAACAGCTTTTAAAAACTTGCTAATTAAAGGATTACAGATAAATGTTTGCATATGAAAAAATTTATTATGAAAATTTTCAAGGAAAGCTTAACATTTGGATAAAAAACAAGATGTCAATTCATACATTGAACAAAATACTCACTGAAGGTATATTCTCAGACATTATCGTCAAAAACACTTTATTCATATCTCTATTATCACCTAAAGGATATGCAATTTGTTGAAAGTAAAAGATGAACAATGACTTGATTTTTAAAATCATCACAATATTCAGCTGTTTCTTTTCTTTTTCATATTCTTTTCTCTTTTTATTGTCAATTAGTTGGTTATCAAGTCATTAAAAATGCATTCAAAATAAACAGGGAAGGAGATAAATATGAAAAGGAAGAACAAGGAGTCAAAAGAAACCATGGGAGAGTTTAAACATTTTCCACGTTAGTAAGGTAAATCAAGAAAAAAAGGGAACAGAGAAGATGGAGAAAGGAGAGGAACAAAACAGATAACAAACTATTATAGATAACACTGCCAAGTACTGTATGTTTTTAAATATTCTGAATCCTAAAAATATTTCAAGGTATGTTTTAGCACTCCCATTTAAATATGAGGCAATTGGACCCAAAAGGTAAGTAATTGACCTAAAACCAGAGGGTATTTATTTAAGTGGCTGAACTAAAACTCAAAGCTAGAACTCTGATTTCAAATAAAAGACTTTCAATTATACCTCCTTTTAATGTTGACTTAGTGGCTACTGTGATTCCAAGGTGAGATACCCATAATGTTTTTTTTGAAACTGATGTCTGTCATTTAAAAGGAGAAATGGGGGGAAATCTTCAAGAGTTCGGTATATTAATAATTAAAATAACAGCATTGCAACATTAATTGCTGATGTGATTAAGTGTTCACTTAATACATGCTATATTAAGTGCTTGACATGTATCACTTTACATAATCCTCACAATAACCCTGGAATGTATAAGTTGTTATCCCTCTTCAAAGAAGAGTTTAAAAACATAGATAGTTATGGGATTGAGTCTGACAGAGAAACCAAAGGTCATGATCTGTCATGAATTTCTCTCAAAGATTCCTTTTTAAACTCGCACTAAAGAATTACAGCTTTTAAAAGAACTGAAAATAAGACCTGAAACCATAAAATATATAGAAGAAAATATACATAAAACACTGTATGACATACAACTCAGTAATATCTTTAACGACTCATCCCCCAAAGCAAAGAAAGTGAAGAAAAAATGAACAGCTGGGATTACATCACATTAAAAATGCCATGCATTCTTTTGCTCTGTATAGCAAAAGAGACATTAACCAACACAAAAAGACACCCTACTGATTGGGAGAAAGTGTTTGCACTCCATACACCTAACAAGTGACTGATCACAAAGATATACAAAGAACTCACATGACTCAACAAAAACAAAGTAAACAATCTGGTCAAAAAAAGTGGGCAGAAGGACTTAAAAGACACTTCTCCAAAGAAGAAATGCAAATGGCCAACAGGCATATGAAAAAAATGTTCAACATCCCTCATAATCAGGGAAATCAAATCAAAACCACAATGAGCTACCACCTTACACCAGTAAGAATGGCACACATTAAAAAAACGAGCAATAATAAATGTTGGTGAGGGCGTGGAGAAAAAGGAACTCTCCTTCATTGCTGGTGCAAATGCAAACTGGTCCAACCATTAAGGAAAGCTGTGTGGAGGTTCCTCAGACTACTAAAAATGGAGCTAAAATATGACCCAGGAATTCCACTCCTAGGGAATCTACCCAAAGAGCAAAAAAACATTAATTCAAAAGTATACCTGCATCCTTATGTTTATTGCAGCACTATTTATAATAGGTAAGACTTAGAAACAACCCAAAGGCCCCAAAATAGATGACTGGATCAAGAAGATGTGGTACATATACACAGTGGACTACTACTCAGCGATCAAAAAAGATAAACTCATGCTATTCACAGCAACATGAATGGAGATAGAAGGGATTATGCTCAGTGAAATAAGTCAGAAGGAAAAAAAAATATTGGATAGTTTCACTTATAGGAGGAATATAGGGGAACCAAGTAAGGGATCAAGGGAAAAAATGACAATAAAAAACACAACAAGGGCCTCCCTGGTGGCGCAGCAGTTGAGTGCTGCGCTGTGGAGCTGTTGGCAGCGCCCGATGCAAGTTCCACATCCAGCCAGGGAGAATCCCACATGGTTCAGCAGACCTCTCCTGCCTCGCCCGCTGCTCCCCACAGCAGTGTATTTCTGATCTGCCTGTTCTCTGCTCCCGGCTCTGTCTCTGGTGAACCCTCTCGCCGCCCCGCGCCTCTGGTCTGTACCCCAGCTTATATGTATAAATAAATAAATCTTTAAAAAAAATAGCCTATAAAAAAAAAACCACAACAAAACAAAAATAAACAGACAACTATAAATTAGAGACATTCTGCAAGGGAAGGGGAGGGAGAGGGATCAAAACAAGGGCAGGTCATGGGGCAGATGATGGTGCACAGGTGAAATGGTGGTGGAAATTTTATGAGAAAAAAAAGCAAACATTGTAATAAAATGAACACCAATGCAAAATATATATAAATAAATTGTATTTTTTAAAAAAGAAAAACCAAAAAATCACCGCTTTTACAAGTTTCATTCAATTTAATAAATATCTCTTATTTTCTTGCATAGCAGATAAAAAAGTAAGATACAGTCTCTGTGTTAAAGAGCTCACTAATGACATAATGAACTAGATTTAAGAGAAGCAAAGAACATTCCATACTCCTTAAAATTGCTATGTAATATTCTAGTAAAGATAAACTTACGTAAAAGAAATACTATTTAAATTATGAAAACAAATAATCCTAACATTACAATTAAAAACTTTACATGCTTTCATATTAAGCTAGATGAGATAATTAATTGCATAATCCAGCTTTTCTATTTTACATTATAAGTGACCATTACTTTATTCTAATGCTGCCAAACAAATCACTTTCACAATTCAGAAGAAAATAAAACAAAAAATCCTCACATGTCATTCAACCCAAGGTATAGGAAGGTTTTATGTGAACCTAGAACAAAGTTAAAGCTGAAAAAATATTGTGCTTTTGGCAGGGCAAAATAGGAGGGTCACCCAAATGAACCCTCATTATTATAATTTGTAGTTAATTAGTTATTTTTATCCAAAAGGTGGTATTTCCATTAACCTCAAATAAGAACCACGTTTAGGGTAACATTATGTTTTTCCCTCACAAACATTATAAAAATAAATAAAAACTTCCAGATTACCTTATAGGTCACAGTAGGGTAGCACACAACAGCACATGCCTGTATAGCAATTCAGATTGCTATTTGAGAAAAGTCAGTAAGGCCAATAGAATTAGGGTTTTTATTGTAATCCCAACTAAGGTGGCTATAAATACAGCACTCACTCACTACTTCACTAAACCACACCATGCAGTAGACAAAAAGCCAACAGCTGCCCTCTAGTTGACTCCTGCATGTTTTAGGTATCCAAGGAGAACTAACTCAATCCCAATAAACGATCCATATACACACATTATAGAATAAATAACATCTCTTTACTATCATTTTTCATGTATGTTGTGGTATAACGTAAAATGACTCAGTTCTCCCAAAAAGCATGCCCTCTGCCCACACTCAAGTCAGTTATTTGAACATATGCTCATTGTAGAATTCATGAGAAAATCCTTACTTGATTAGGCATGGTATTGTTCATATCTGTCTTGGTTCTCACTATTTCTCTCCAGCTGCAAATTCCTCTCTACATACTCATTTCTCACTAATTAACATTTCTTCAGGCAGGAAAAATTCTGTACTAATTTTTTTTTTGCCTTTTCACTCCTATTAAATATTTTTTAAGTCATAAAGCACAATTAAAGTGTACACTGCCTCTACAAAAAAAAAAAGTAGTATGATATGTGTCTGAATTATGGATCCGATGAAGTATGAAAGACTTTTCAATCTTTCAAATTTAATCCACGTAGATTTTTCCTTTTGAGCTTCCCAGGCTTATTATAGCAAGGAAACAAAACAAATCAGGTCTTTCAGCTGTGTTGGGTAACAGTAAGAAACCTTAATTTTGTGTATTTTTTTTCGTTCTCAATAAGCAACACAGATTCAGTATCTAATCTATCATTAAGAGACATAATAATAATGAAATGTATAGTTTTTCAAAATGCCTAAAAAAGTCTTTAAGTTTATAAATAAGAGTGATAAAAGAGTTTAAATATCTCTACTTATATTTTTCAAATTTCAAAGTCAACTTTGTTCAATATTTAATGGGTGTAGGGCATTGAGAAGAAACTTAAATACTTATCTAGTAAAAATAAATTAAGAATAAACTGAGAGATAAGAACCTAGTCAACTGTAAAATCAAGTTTATCCAGGATTAAGTATTAGTTATGGATTCCAAACTGATTAAAGCAAAGAGATTTATAGACCAGAGATTACTCCTGTCATGGAAATCTCTCTTCTGCTTTGCATTCTAGTTGCATATGGTCAAGATTTTGTATAGAAAATACATATAATCAGTTTCCAAGTTAAATCTTGACCACACGGCCTAAAACACTGGCAGGCAGTCTGCTTCTATCTAGAAGTCAAAAATCACAATTTTAGGCGCTACTATCTACGAATGTTTACACAATCTCTTCACTCTAAATAGCACATCGCTGTTACATCACTGATACTAACATTTTTAATTAATCAACCAATAGACAGGTAGGCTTTGATTTTTACGCACAACTCACCTTTGCAATCGTCTTCAAAGGGAAATACTCCTTAAATTTTCTAAATAAACTCAAAATAATGCACTTGCAAGTTTGAAAACAGTTTATACCTGGAGAAACACCACCTTGCTTTTTATTTTTGCTCTCACTTGTTTTTTCACAATCCCTACATTAAAGAGTACAAGGAGATTTCAGAAAAAGAATGTTATCCTCATGGTATTTTAGCAGCTCTATTATGTTCATAACCTGATAATAATCTATTCCTATAGAAACTGTCAGAAAGGAAAAAACAAGCTTTGTGTTTTTTTCTCTGAATTTTTTTTCTTCAGAAGTTATCATTAATAGTCATGGGAAGAAATGAACAAGTTTTCTTAAACTTTCTCACAATAATATTCTTCATGGATCCATTGCCTTTTTAGTAGTTAGTACTACTGTACCAAGCAGTACAGCTGCAGATTTATAAGTTACTTACATTGTTTTATCAATAGATTTATAGTAATTTTTACTTAAAAACACAAGCAACATGAATGTTTACACTTACTGTACGTTATATTCCAAAGTAGTACTTTCAAAATGCAAGTTATTGGACATATATACCTATGACACAGATTATTTGGTTAAGAACAAAAGTAATATTCTTGTTCAACCATTTAAATTATAAATTTAATTATTATTCTCACCAAATACTCAGTTTTTTTCAAGTGGTTATATTTTTAAAGATATCTTACAGTTTAGAAAGTTAAAGCTTTCTCAAAACAAAACTCTATATCATAAGATATAAAGATTATCTTGAGATATTTCTAAAACACGATGTCTAAATACCATTGCTATCTCTGCCCACAAAGTTAGAAAGAGATGAATATGCAGTATCTGAGCAGAGGAGAATAAATCAATATTGTTACTCTAAGAAGATGATTAGGAATGACACTGAGTAAATCCTCAAAAATAAGTTCTCACAACATCCAAAGTACTTTGAAACTGACATGTCTGTCCTTTCGGTTTTCAAATTTAATTAGTAACAATAAGCTAGGGGTGGAAACTGCAAAGTTCTGAAAAGCACTTCAAAATATAGTTTTCTTACTTTATTAAACATAACGCATAGCAAAAATTAGTTATGTGTGTAAGTCAGCCAAAATTTTTCACATGGAAATTCTATCTATAGCAACAAATACTGATTAATATTTTTATAGAAAAATCCCCTAAGGAAAGCAGGTGGTTCCTGGTATACAGAGAGTTTCAGTGTCTGAGCTATCCTAGGTATACTTTCCTTCATCGCAGTCAAAATAGAAGCCAAAGTATTAACTGTTATTTGTGGAAAAATGATTTCAATTTTTGGAAGAGTAAAAGAAGTTAAAATGAGCACTTTTAATGAAAACTAAACACTAAAATATTGGTAATTACTCCATTTCAAAATTTCATTAGAACTAGACTTTTACATAGATTGAGAGTAAAAAGTAGGAAGAACAGCATCAACAGCATGTAAAAAACTTTCCCATTATATATAAAAATATGGAGTCATTTGAATTTCATTTTGAATTGCTTTACTAGCAAACTACAATCCAGAGTATTTTCTTTATTCCAATTAAATTTCAGCACAAAATTTCTCTATGCATATGTAAATTAAATTGATGATCAGCTAATCCTGAAAAATTAATTGATTTCTACTCAACTATACCCCATTCTTAGTATTAATAACTTCCAGTATTCAAATTGTTCCCAGTAGTATTTTAATCTACTTCTCAGCTGTTACCTATAATTTGCTTCATATAAACATTACTTATAGTTAGCTTCATCAATATCATCTTTGAATTTTTATGTAATTTCAGATTTTTCATATACAATCTATGTGAATGACGACTTTCAAATTTTATAGCTCTGCGGGAAGACAACTGGTCATATTGGAAGGTTCTAGCAGAATCACCATAAATGAATGGAGGAAGAAAAAGATTCAGGCATTATCATCAAGTGTGGAAAGAGTAGCAAGCCAATATCAATAGGGATGTCAGTTGTTTAGATCAGAGCAAGATGTTGAAGAAATAAGCCCGAAGGAGCCAAGTCTGATGAGATGAAAAATCATTAGAGAGAACAACCCAGAAAAGTGGCATAGAGGCATATCCAATATTGCATGAAAACAATGGAATTGAGGATGTGATGGGGATGGCAGGAAGTTGTTGAAAATGAGTGTTTACTACTTCATATCTTTGCCTAAGGCCAGTAATAGCTGACCTACTCACACCAGGCCCAAACTAATCCCAAAGATCAAACAGATGACCATCTAAATCGCTCAACCAAATGCCTATAACGGAATTTTTTTAAGTTGTATTTAAAAGGTTTTCTTCATTACTGCACTGAATATGCCTTTCTCTAAATTAGCATGATGAAGGGGGATGCATTCCAGAAAATCACACTAGGCTTAACATTCAAAAATTAATCAATGTAATTCACACATTAAAAAAAGGAAAGATAAAAATCATATGAGCACATCAATAGCTACAAAGAAAGCAATTCACAAGCTCCAACATCCACTTATAAAATTTCTCAAAAAAGGGGATAAAAGGAAAATAATTCAACATAATAAAGGCATATCTGACAAACCCATAACCCCATAACCAACATAATACTCATTAGAGAAAACTAAAAGCTTTTCTTAAAAATCAGGTACATGACAAGGAGGTTCACTTTCACCATTACCACTGGAAGTCCTAGTTAGAAAAATTAAGCAAAAAAGATATAAAAGGAATCCAAATTGGAAAAGGAAAAGTAAAGCTATCACTATTTGTAGATGACGTGACACTATATTCAGGGAAAACCTTAAACACACCACTAAAAAAACTATTAGAAACAATAAATCAGTACAATTAAGTGGCAGGTTACAAAATCAATTTACAAACACAAATTGAATTCCTATACATCATACAAACAACAAATAAGAAGAGTGGAGAAAAAACAACAAAATTATTCAATTAATGGTGGAATAATAAACTTTTACATACTGAAGAAAAACTTTTTGAACCCACCCTGTTCCACTCAAAGAATAAACTTAATGAAAGAGGTAAAGGGTCCTGTACAATAAAAACTGCAAGGCATT
>PVIJ01019674.1:0-22907 GCA_004024925.1 Scalopus aquaticus
AGAAGTACACTGCTGAGGGGAGCAGCGGGCAAGGCAGGAGAGGTCTGCCGCACCATGTGGGATTCTCCCCAGCCGGGCGTCGAACTCGCGTCGCCACTGCCGACAACTCCACAGCGCAGCGCTCAACCGCTGCGCCACCGGGGAGGCCCTAAGATTTATTTACTTTTGCATACAAGCTGGGGTGCAGGACAGACATGTGGGGTGGTGAGAGGATTCACCAGAGACAGAGAGGGGAGCAGAATAGGAAAATCGACTGAAATGCACTGCTGAGGGGAGCAGCGGGCAAGGCAGGAGAGATCTGCTGTGCCATGTGGGAAGCTCCCTGGCTGGGGATTGAACTTGTGCTGCGGTGGCTCTGGATAGCTTCATGGTGCTGCACTGAACCTGTTGCGCCTCCAGGGAGGCTTCTGGTCGGGAACCTTTGGATGCCGAGGCCAGTCCTGGAATTCCTGAGCTCTGATGTCTCTGGTCTGTTGACAGGTGGCACTTGCAATGATGTGAGATCCCATGTGCTCACCTAACAGACTCACAGAAGAGCTGGCTGCATAGTAAACAACTCTTCAGCTGACAGACATCCTTAATTTTTGCCTCAGGGTTCACTACAGCCTTTGGGCAACAGCAAACAAAAGTGCCCTGTGTCAACCCTCAGAGCTGTCGAACCCATGCCAGGGTCGAGCCTGTTGACTGCACTTGTGCTGGTTTAGAAGCACCTCAGTTTTGACCTCTATCTGTGGGTCTTCTGACCCTGGTCTCCATCCACTATGGGGAACCCATGGAAGCACAGAGATAATGATTCCATATGGAGTAGGAGAGACACATTCAGACGGTGCTAGTGATGGGAAGTGTTGGAGAGGGTAAGGGTAAACTTCCTGCATTGCTCTCAGGATCACCTCTTGAGGGGCAAGGTGAAGCCAAACTCTGACATTTCCCTCCTACATTCAGGTTCCCAATGTATAAATGCCTCCTAATGTTCTTCCCATGTGCATAGCGTATCCATCCCTTTCTAAACTCAAGTAGTACCGCATCTCTTCTTCCTATCAAACTTCTGCAATGTTACTCTCCACAAATACATGTGTGGGGGGGATTCTGTTCACTTCTCCTCAAGAGTGCCAACCACAGTTCCATGGAACTGATGGAATCTGCCTTTTGCTTGGAACCAGCTGGGAGCAGCACAGCCACCAGCTCTCAGGATGCCCAGTAGGCTGGATAACTAGATATCCAGGCACAAAATCGTAAAGGTGTGGGACACAGATGATCTTTTGTGAATTGTCTTCTCTATCTTCACTCTAATTTTTATTGCCCTCTTTCGTAAACTCATTTCCCCAATATTTCCACCATTCTACTTTGCATTTGGCTTTCCTCTTAAGCTCAGTATTTTAACCAATGACCAACATTCCTGTTCAAGATTAAATGTCAAACCCAACAGCAACTCCAGGGGAAATGAAATTCTGTTGTTCAGTCTGTACTTTGCTCCAGTCTAGCCATTTCCTGATTCCCTAAGCTCTTTGAACTAATTTCCTTTCTTTGGGTTCCCAATCCAGGTAAGATTCTTGAGAAAATGGCTGAACCCCTAAGAGACCCATTTTTATGATGTGCTGGTGATAAACCATCCACTTACGGAATTAGGAATATTATTTTCCCTCTTACTATCTTCACTCTTTTGTGGTCTAAGCTGCAAGTTCTTCCAGAAGGAGAAGACTGATTCCTCTTGCACGTCCCCTCAAGCAGCAATCTCCCCAGGGCTGTGGTCACTGTAGGCAGACAAGCCACAACCAGTGCCACCCCCCTCCAGCCAGTGGTCGCGTCTCCGTACATGCCACGGAGCCACACCTTTGGATGTAGAAGGTCCAGCTCTCCTTAATCACATCACCTAAATCCTCAGCCCCAACTGAATGTGGGACTCCAGTATTGTCTGTCTGTGTCAATGACTCATCAGGCTTCCCCACCCCTTCTTAGAAATACCCTAACTTTCCCTATCAATAGCCCTATGAATTTGCATTATTTCCCTATAAAATCAGCAACCCTCTGCAAGTCAGGGACCCTGGTTTGGGTCCCATAGACCCCCTTGCTCCTGACTTGAGCAACCCCAATCCATTCCTTTCTGCTTGCAGCTAAAGCCAGTGCCTTTGTGTTTCTACCGGCTTACACAGAAGGCAAGGAGTCTTGGGTGGATTGCTTGCTTACGCTTAGAGTTCCAGCTGGTAAACTTTAGGATGATAAATGAAGTATTCAGTGAAACATTACAGAGTTGCAGTGTCCAAATGAATTATGGACTTTGAAGTACTGAATATGTTGCTCTTAAACTTTGAGCTCCCAAAGATTGTAGTGTTGACGCTTTATGACCTATTTTAGCTTTGAATATTGATTCAAAAATATCTTCCTGTGGGAAACAATAGACCATTGATCCATAGAGAGAATTGCTTTAATACCTTGAGTTTTAATGTGTAATTTTCCTGTTGCCACTGTTTTAGCATAGATAGAATTAAAAATGCTAGTCCTTTCTTCTAAATGATTGCTTGGCAAGACCTACTTCTGTCTTTTTGCTGTTTAATATGGACAGTTGTAGGCTGAGTTACAATTACCAACATGGAAAAGGGGGGTGGTCATAAAAATTGTGAAGCTGACCAAGAACAAAAGCCTATTACAAGTGGGATAAAATCATCAGAAAGTGGGTGTGAGTTTTCCTTACGGTCCACATGTGATTAGATCTCTCCTCCCACATGAGCAAGGCAGTTTCACGTGCTTACCTGTCGGTGTGTTTTTAAACTCTGACATTGATGTATGGACAGATTGAGGACATAACAAGCACCACGATGTTGGGAAGTGGGCTGTAAGAATAAATACATCACCGCTTTGCAGAAGATACTTGTTACTAACCACTGCATTGCTGCCTCTCCGGTCCCAGGGAGAGGGCGACTAGAGAGCAGTGGTTCAGCCATTTGGCTCAAGAGTTCAAAGCATGAAAAATCACAGCTGCTTCTCTGATAAACCATAAGGACGAGATCACTGCAAAAGGCAACTTAGGAGAGTTAAGGGAGGACTAAAATGAACACGGAAAATTGGAGCTGCCTTAATGTGCTGAGTCAGCATATGCTGCAGAATAAATAAACGGTGCAGCAAAGCCCAGGCCACACGGAGACGCCCACCCCGTGGCTGGCCAGGGGCTTGAAGGACCTGCACATCTGTCTGCCCATCCGTGCTGGTCTGAAGCCACGGAGGTTCCCGGCTGGGAGGCTGGAAAGCTGCTCTCTCTGGCTGTGTTTTTGGATGGGGGAGAAAGACAGGGAGGGGTGAGTGCCAAGGCAGCCCAGGGCAATGCAGGCCGGGAATTGTAATGGATTTATCTGATGCTGAAGAGGCACGGGAGCTTTTTGATCCTGCCTGTGTTTCTTTTGTTATCATTAATACAAAGATTATCGCTTGCCAGCTCCCAAGGGCTTCCTGACCATAAGGGAAACGTTTCTCTCATCACCAGCTGATAAGGACATTTTGTCCCAGGAATCCCTAAAGGTGTGTCCTCCTCCCCTAGTTAATCAATAATTGTGTATTGGGCACCTCTGGCTCACAGCCCCGCTGCCATTCCCTCGGAGTCCGTCCACTCTTCTGTGATCCCAAGAACTCACTTTTGTAGCATATTTACCGCCCTGGATGATCATTTTCTGCCCAGGTGGCTCATGAGACCAAGCTTGCAATGTGGGGACCAGGTCCGGTTCCTCTCTGTGTTCCTGCCACCTTGCACAAGGCCAAGAGTGCAGTGGGTACTCAGAACTGCTGGAGAAACTAGCGAATGCAGGGGTGTGGGGTGTCTGTCTCTTTAGCTCTGTGCAGGACACAAGAGAAATGGCAGCCAAACCTCCATGCCTCGCGGAGTTCACGTTCAGGTGCAGCGCAGAGCATGCCGCACACGATGATGTACTGGGAAGTCGCGTATGTTGTAAGCATCAGCAGGCGGGTGATAGGCACAGACTAGAGAGACAAGGCCAGGTGCATAGATGGTGGAACTTGGGGTTGGAAATTGGAGATGATGGTGCTTTCTTCCTTGGAGATGAGGGGTAGCGGACCTCCAGTCCTCTGAGAGCGGGCTTCCTCTCGAGGACTCTTTCCCTAGTATGTACATCGAGCTTAGTCACTGAAATGAAATTTTGCAATTTTCATTTTAGTGCTGAACCACTCTCAAATAGGTCAGTGGCAGAATGACGCTAACCAAGCTCTGTTAAGGAACATCACCCCTCATCTGCTAATGGTGGGGAGCCTCGAAGCCCTATGAATGTGCTCAGGCTTGCCCCCTCCTCCGGCCTCCTGTCCTGTCCCCTCGCCCAACCCTGGGCTGGGGAGACCCATAGGCTACATCTGGCTAAACCTCCTCGAGGGGTAGCCAAGTATATGTTGAAACAATGAAGGGAAAAGAACAAAGCACAGGATCCGTGTTCCATGGTTCTTCCTGTCATGCCGGCTACCTCAGCTGCTCCCTCCGCAGCTGCCCTGCTGTGTTCTCCTCCCTGTGGGGTGCAGCTCAGGCTAGAACCCCAAATGGCATCCTCTCTAGGGTGCCTACTCAGAGCCGGAACTGCCGTGCCCCTCTGCCTCTGCCCCTCCAGCCAACCCAACACGGGGCCTCCTCTGGCCCCCTCCGGGTGTATTCGACCTCACTCTGCTGCGTCTGGCCCAGGACCCTCAGAACTCTGGGTAAGTTCGAGGCCAGTGAGCCTACTCAGAACCGCATCACTCATCTTCATCCAGGCCTCTTGTCACCCAGCGAGAAGTCCCAATTGACAGTTTTTTCAGAATGTGGTGGGTCCTGCGGCAATGTTGGCAGGAATCCTTAGGGAAGAGAACTTGAAAAGAACTTAAAGCAACTTGCTGAGAACTGACTGAAACAGCAAACTGATTGATGGCTGTTGTTCATGGGCCTGGAGGCGACTCCTGGGGACGCCCCCGGGACCAGGCGGGAGGCAGAAGACTGTTCTCTTCCGACTCCTCTTCAGGAGGCCCCAAGTGCGCCAGCTGTTGTGTGCCTGGCAACACAGCCAAACTTCTCTTTCGTGTGTTTTCTGGGGAAGGTCTTTCTAACTTAGCATCACTTTCGCCCAGAAAAGGCTGCCTTCACATAGCTCAGGCTAAGCCCTTGTCAGTGCTGACCTGTATTCCTTTACCCGGCCCCCATGTGAGTTTTTGTTCTCATGTGTCAGCCAGAGACTTGGAGAAGTGGCCTCTGGGGGCCCTGTGGCTCCAGTGGCCTGGAATCTGTGGCTTCCATTAAGTCTCGAGGAGAGAACACAGGGGAGACGTGTTGTAGGTTAAATGTGGGTTCTCCACGGAGGTAGTTCAGACATGAGGGAGGGACAGAGCTCTAGGTGGTAGGCCCCTTAGGGGCCCCAGTAACTCGGCAGGACAGTTGGCTGAACGCCAGATGGGCTCCCCAGAGTTTTATTGTGGGCCTTAGGTGCTGCATATCAGGAGGAACGCGGGCTTTCATTACCCCCGTATTCTGCCGCGCGTTGGCAATTCATTCAGTAAATGGACGTGAAGCCCACTGTGCTTCCCGAGGTGCTGGAGAGGTAAGAAAAACAAAAGCAAAGTGAGATGCCATCCTTGACCTCACATTGCTCAATGTCCACCGAACAGGATGGGGTTCACTACTCAGGGGGCCCCCCAGTCCAGAGGAGCAGCCAAGGGAGGCTCCCTGGTGGAAAAGTCTCAGAGCTGAATTTTGAGAACTCATCGGACTTTGACAGGACTGGGGCACTGGAGGGCGAGAGGGTGTTGAGCACTGAGAGCCCACATATTGTGTGGCCCAGAAATAGAAGGAGACTGAAGTGAAGTCCTCTGTCCCTGGCCTTCCCTGCCTCACGCAAGGGACAAGACAGCGAGACGTGAGTCCCAGAAGGCAAAGGGAGTGTCCATCCCTGCTCTTGCCATGTTTGTGGCTTTATGCATCTTGGCCGGGGAATATCCTGCAGCCCATAGATGCTTATTATCCATAATAATCATAATAATTAATAAAACCTTTTAAAGGGGGCTTTAATCATGCTTGTGCTTTGCTTCCAAACACATAATAAAAAGGAATTACTTATAAAAGTGACAAATTTATTCCTAATTATACCATTATTTTGTTATGCAATACAAGTAAAGCAGTCTTTGAAGCTGGGAAAATGTCTCATGCAGAATTAATTAGAGCAGTACACGGCTTAGAATTAGGCAATTATTTTATTGATATTTCACAACTAGAACTTTGTAAGAGCACCTCAAATATTTTCATTATTGCCAGTAAATAGTTATTTTAAACACTAACTGGTTTGAGCTCTGAAGATAAACTTTGGACTGTTTTTGGACCTTATGAAAATGTTTTTCATCTGAGAGAAAATTGATAGTGTGTGAGTTGCTGTGGCCCCAGGGAACTTGTGAGGAAGCAGATGGCAGGGCTGGGAGAATTCGCTGGCTGTTCAGCAGGACACCACAGAGGAGGAGCTACAGAGACACAGCCTGCGGGCCACGCCACAGGGAGTCCCAGTAGCATCTCTGTGAGGGAATCCAGGGAAGGAGAACAATTCCCAGGTCAAGCAGTTGGCCATAAACTGATATCATAATTCTGCCCCTGGAATCTCATTCCAGTGCTCCTTTAAAATGCAGACTTGTTCTTCAGGTGATAAAAGTCAAACCTATCCAGGTCCCAGGGGCTTTCCTGCTGCCTTCTCACCCCCTCCCCTCCTCTCTGACTTTGCTTCCAGTGTGCAGTAGCCCCTGGGGAGTGTCATGTATTTTTTTTTTAAAAGACTCATTTTATTTATTTATGCACAGAACTGGGGAGTAGGCCAAAGGTGCGAGGCAAGTGAGGGGGATGTGAGGGGAGGATTCACCAGAGACAGAGTGGGGAGCATAGCAGGCAGATCGACTGAAGTACACTGCTGAGGGGAGCAGCGGGCGAGGCCGGAGAGGTCTGCTGCGCCATGTGGGTAGCTCCCTGGCCGGGGGTCAAACTCAGGCCACAGTAGTGATAGCATGATAGCGCTGAGACTTAACTCCTGGGCCACCAGGGAGGCCCAGCATCATTTATTCTTACTTGCCTTCTGGTTCCTCATCTACCCATGATCTGTAAGTAAATCAAAGACTAAGTTCTCCGGCGTCTTCTGCCTTACCCAGCCCACATTCAAGGCGGGGCACATCGCATGGGTGTTCTGAGGATTTACCAAGTTCACAGACCCGACCAGACGTGGGGGACGCTGATCCTCATGAGATTCTTGAGTTCAAAGAGAGATTGTGGGTAGGGGTGGCCACACCTTGGACTCGCGTTCAGAGCTGACCACTGTCAGGAGTGGTCCGCAGGTAATGGCCGTGTCCTCTCCCTGGACCACGAAGACCACCAAGGCAGCTGAGGGCCTCCTGTTCCTTGGCTTCTGAAGAACAAAACTCTTGTTTTGTTTTGCTTTATACGAATCATGTTGGGAATGTCCAGGCACAGAAAACACTGCAGGCGCATCTCAGGCCCTCGGGTCCATGGGTCCTCCCCTCTGATGGAGGAAGAAAACAGGGGAGGCTGGGAGCAGGGCATGAACAAGAGCTCGCCTCGGTCCTGATCTGAGTTAAGTTGCTCACTCTGTACCCTGAGGTAGGCCAAGACCTGCTTTGGACCTCACTTTCCTGTTTTGTAAAGTGAAGAATCAGGACTAACAGGGACCAGGGTGTGTCTGAGGTACATTTTGGCTACGAACCCCAGAAACCTGGGCACTGTGAGCTGTGAGTAGCTAAAATAATAAAAATGTTCTTTAGCCTGGCAGCTTGCTCAGTCATTGCAGCTCTGGCAACAAAGCTTTGCTACCTAATATTTAACCTAAACCTTTTCCCTTCTTTTGTTTTAGTTCATCATCACTTGCTCAGTCCTATCAATCTACCTATGCATTTCCATGCCACCTCTCACCAGAGTGCTTAGCACCTGTCCTTTCTGAGCAATGAGGTTAATATTGAAGGTAAAATCCATTTCGTAGAGATAATGTACTATAGACCTTTCAGAAGAGCTCTCTATGATAATGAGGAATGAGTTACCATGCTGAGGTTGTTTAAATGTCATTTATTTTAACAAGTGACACTCTGAATTTATTTAAAGTTGACTACAATGAAGGAAGGGTGGAAAGTTTTAAAGTTTCATGAAACAATAATAGAACTGCAAAGCAAGGAGCCCTGAAAGATGGATCGGAATGGCAATTCTGATTACAAGCTTCTTGGACGGGCTGGCCAAGCTCGCCAGGGACTTGGGGTGCGGAGAAGGCGGTGTCGGGAGAGCAGGGACTGGCCTCTGGGTTCCCCCTCTCTCCCATTTCGCTCGAGCTTCTCTATGTGCTCGTGCACAGATGTGGGGGCAGCTGTATGTCTGGAGCGGACAGAGAGTGGGGCCTTTCTCTGTCCCCCTGGACAGTGCTTTTTAACCCCGCCCCCGGCCCACCCTGCTGGCTGTGGGCCCCGAAGGTTGTGTCCCACAGGTGCCCTCTCTCTTCCCTGGAACAGTGTCCCCACCTCTGAGAATGAGGGTCGTGTTTTGCTCTCATCTCTACCGACAGGGACTAACAGTGGGTAGACGCAAGGACTGAGTCTTGTTTGGTGATAAATGGAGTTTAGGGGTTGATGGCAGGGAAAGGCTGCAGATCTCCTTGGGGAAATAAGGTGCGGGCAACGGAGTCACTACCCTTTATCTGAATCATCCAAACATTCTCAGGGGTCTTGCACGGGATTCTTCTGATTGTGAGCAACAGAAATCCACTAGAACTAATTTGAGAACAAAAGGAGGCAGGTGGGGAAAGGTGGATTTATGGTCAGGGTGCTGGGTACCGTGCGGGACAGAGGGCAGCTGGTGCTGTCAAGGGCATGGAAGAAGGGGCCCGAAGCCATCAGGAAATCGATGATGGGGCTCTTTGTCTGCGTTCTGTCCCTGCTTCTCTGCTTGTCTGTCTTCATTCTTCTTCCCCTATGAGACTCTCTCAGTGGAGATATATACACACACACACACCGCCGCTATATATATAGCATTGGTGAATGCTAAATTGCATATATATATATATGGTGCTGAGCAGTTTAACTGAGCGTGCACACACACACACACACACACACACACACACACCCACCCCACCACTATAGTGGTGGGGTGGGTGTGTGTGTGTGTACCAGACAATTTCCTACTTATGTCTTCTCAATTCCAGTCACACTAACTGATTGTATCCCAATTCCACATTCCTAGGAGAGAAAACTATGGCAGGTTTGACTTAAACCAAAATCTACCCCCAATAACTAACTAACTCTGTCCATTGACCCTATGGCTACTAGTGCAAAGTTATAGCCATTGACCAATGGTAATAATAAGCATTTTCTTTGTTAATAAAAATGTCTACTCTGATCCAGTCATTTATGGATTAACAGGGAGGGCTATTGGAGGCTTCTTCCTGTGAGTGGCAAGCGCAGTTTTCATGGCAAGTGGCCACTATTTATCTGGGCAAATACCACAGAATATCTCTAATTCTCCAGAGAACTTGAGAGCACACACCACACTGAGCTTCCAGTGTCAAGGGCAACCTTGTCTCCCTTGAAAAGGAGAGTGACACGTGGTAGTTTGTCTATCTAAGTGAAATGTCTGAAGGTGGATGATTTTATGAAGAATTAGATCATAACACATTTTTCAAGTAAAATAAGTTATTTTCTTTTCAGTCCAATCAATTCCCTTATTTGAACATTTAAGATAATTATAGGTTACAAGGAAATTATATATTATACACATGCTAAATTATAACCCATCTCCACCAATTAATATTTATTGAGCAATGAATGGACAAAATATGCTAACTTGGGGATTCAAGACCTGAGTGTAATTAGGTATTTCGGCCGGGAAAGACTGTAACTGCATCTTCCCAAACATTCTTCCTTGCTCTCCCCAGTGTTTATGGAGGGCAATGTAAGGATAATGTGCTAACCCGGAGCTCATCTCTAAAGTGTTTATACAAGGAAAACAATCAATTACTTTCACTATGTTAGATTCTATTTTCCAGTAACTAACCAATGACAGCTTGTAATGGCCTTCAGAGCCAAGCAAAGGCTCAACTTTAGGATTCATTTTTTCTTTTACTGGGACTTTGGGTCTTTTACATGCAGGCATGAAAGATGCTACAGAGAATCTGACAGATCTTGCTGCACCCAAGTTTGGCATCCAGGGTGGTAGACAGGCTGGTAGCTCTTCTACTTGGTACTGCTGATGGTGTGAGCTGGCTCGGCAAAGCAGGCCATGGGTAGGCAGAAAGTGGAAATTATAGTGTATCTATGGCTTTGTCAACCATTTGTGAACAAATCTAAAAAAAAAACAACAAACTTTTTATCTCTATAAAGTATTTTGAAGTCTAGAACTTAAGATCTAAACCATGGAACAGTGATTTTAGAGGTGTTACTACTACAATCACATATAAGTTGGTGTGGTGCTCAGCGATTTAGCATTCACCAAGATTATTTCTCTTCACCAATGGAACTGATGCACAAACTTTGATGAGCTCAGTCTCTGTGATCTCCTCTGGTGGGAGAGAGAGGAGGGCAGCAGGAATCAGAGCAGGGAGGAAGTGAAACAGTGGCTGATGTAATGAAAGTGGGGCCTGGGAGGAGAAAGCACATTGATCTGATGGCACCAAACAGAGAACAAGTCTCCCAGCCTGAATCTGAGAAATCCAGAACCTTCCTGGTAGCACAAGTGCATGCCCAGTGCACCCAGGACATTTCCAGTATGTCTGTCTGCATTTATTTTTCTTTCCCTTGTTTATAACTTCATCAAGACAGGAATAAAAACATAGAGATAGGAATAGAAAGGGAAAAGAGTAAACAGAAGGTAAATATAAAATTAAAAATGTGTAGACTATAGCCCTGCTTCTTAACCATTTTTATAAAAATCTTAATGTATTTTCAGTGTTTATAATGTTTTTCAAATACATTTTAAAATAGACTCTTCACCGGACCATGATGTATATCAGCTTGCGTATGAGATAATGAATGGCGTCACGGTGGTTATATAGTGCCAGAGGTTATGAAATAAGCTAGGACTCAAGGGCAGAACAGAGTTCATTGCTCTTGATCTGACTATAATTTTTTTTTTATTTTTATTAACTTTTTTTTTAAAGATTTATTTATTTATGCACACAAGGACGGCGAGAGGGTTCACCAGAGACAGAGTGGGGAGCAGAACAGGCAGATCGACAGAAATACACTGCTGAGGGGAGCAGTGGGTGAGACAGGAGAGGTCTGCCGCGCCATGTGGGAATGTCCCCGGCTGGGTGTCGAACTCATGTTGCCACTGCCAACAGCTCCACAGGGCAGTGCCTAACCACTGTGCCACCAGAGAGGCCCCTGACTGTAATGTTTTATCTATAAATTATAGTTTACATTCTTATAAAATTGGATTGTAGAAAAGATAAAATTTTGATAAAATGATAAAAAGCACTGTATCATATGACCTGAATTTACTACATTATCCCTTTTGAAAACAGAGGCATTTCAGTATTTCCCCCAATTAATTTCTCAGTGATTTTATCCCCTTGCAGGGCTTTGGGTTTCTAGTCTTTATCACCTGAAATTCTTTAAGAGTTTCTGGAGATTTCTTAACCCAAGTAATCTGCCCTTGCATGATTAATTATTTTGTAACATCTTTTTTTTAAAAGATTTACTTGTGCATACAAGCTGGGGGGCAGGGCATAGGTGTGGGTGGGGTGGTGAGAGGGTTCACCAGAGACCGAGTGGGGAGCAGAACAGGCAGACTGACTGAAATACACTGCTGAGGGGAGCAGCGGGCGAGGCAGGAGAGGTCGGCCATTCCATGTGGGAATTTCCCCGGCTGGGCATCAAATTTGCGCCACAGCTGCCCACAGCTCCACAGCGCTGTGCTTCCTGTTTTATATAACCTGTTGCGCCGCCAGGGAGGCCCATGATTAATTATTTTGCCCCCTACTTCTCCCCAGACATCAGTTCACACAAAGGGTTTAGAAACCACCATCTGGAAGGGACTAACCCACCCTTCAAGCTCATGAATTGGTGGAGTTCCAGCTAAGTCTCAGTATTCTGTGTTCCACCCACATCTGTATTTCTAACAGCTCTAACTCCCCCTCTTGTAGGTGAATAAATGTAGAATGATGTCTACTTCCAGGTTCCATCCTATGAGTTTTCTCTGGGAGCATCACAGTCACCAAGGGAGACGTGTTGCCTGGGCTGTTATTGCTCAGAGATATTAAAGTTTCTGTTCAAGGGGGTTGTGGTTGTCAGAGGCAGAGCCAGAGCCCAGCGATGAACTCAGATTCCCAATTGCCAAGCCAGGCAGAGGTTACGAAACTAAGCTAGGACTCAAGGGCAGGGCTGCACACGGGGGGGTGTGGTAGCCAGGCCTGGCTGTCCGCGGCAGAGCCCTGGTGTCACCAGGATCCCGACCCCCTAGCACAATGCCTGGTGTGCGGTCAGCAGCCAGTTCTTCCAGCACCAGGGCAGAGCCTAGAACTTCACAGCAGGCTGCCTGGACTGTGGCTTCGCTGCTCAGCACCTGTGTTTTATGCCTCCTTTCCCTCCTTCGAAAAGTCGTCTGGTTCTTGATTTCTTTCCTATAAAGTAAGGGCAGTAACATTAACTCTATTCACTCAGGAGTTGTAACGTATCTGTGAAAAGGGGGGATGATGCTTAGGGAAAAAGAAAATGCTCAGAACAGGGTTCCCTAGTTGGCTCAAAGCAGAACACTCCTATTTTGGTAGGTTATTTTTTGGGCCTGGGAACACTTACCATTAATTTATATGAAAACGATTTGAACATTCCTGGATCCCAAAATAGCCTATCAAACCAGACCAAATAGGAACATTCTTCTTTCAGATCATGGAGGAAACCTGTATTGAAAACAAAATATGTATGGTAGGTTGTTATTTCCAGAAAAGTCTTCAGCAGTCTTATGAAGTAGTCCCCACTATAGTCTTCATTTAACCCCAAATCTAGGGGCCCCAAAGCCCTGAGCACTCCTGGTCACGTGCTCCTGGTCACCTTTGCACACGTCTGCAGGTGAACTGGAGAGAGCGCTCCCGGCCACTGCAGAGAACAGTGAATGGAGAGGCAGCAGCTCAGCAAAGCGGGCCTGTCTCTTTAAGGAGACCTTGGAGACAAGTGCTAAGCATCATGTCTGCAGTGCACACTTAGGAACTGGGAAGCATGTCTATGCCTTTGGACCTTGTACACACCTTCTGATTTGGAGGCAGCGTCCCTTCACTTCCTAACTGGAGCTGTTGGGTGTGCTGCTGTTTTGTACCAGCAAAGATGTCTGAGTCCAGAGGAAATGCTGGCAGTTTAATAGGAGATACAGTGATCCAACATAGCTCACACACGCAATAAATGAAATGAGAGCTGGCAGACTTGTGATGTGTCTTTAATGTGATCACAACTATGTTCCCAGTTGAAGGTGTGATCTCAGTTTGTATGGATGCACATGGCTTTCCCATTCGAAATCACTGTTAGTGGCATGTGTGCACTTTTTGGGGATGAGAACCCGCCTCGGGGATATTTCATGCCCCAAATGATGCTAGAAATTGCACATGGGGACAAAGGGCGGGTCGATTCAGCTCACCCACACAGCCCAGCAGCCTGGTATTCAGGGGTCAGTGCCAAGACCCTGAATTCTGCCTCTAAGCTGAAGCATTGCCATCCCTTCTAACGGCTGATGGGGGTGGGGGGCAGGTTGCCAGTGGCAGTGACAACAGAAGATGACGTGTCCAGGGCGGGGCACTAGAGTCACTTGACCTCTCCTGTATATTCAATTTATAAGCTGGATTTGGTTCTAGCTCTATGGCTATTGCTCAGCCAAGAAAAGCTATTTACATTTTAAAGAATGTTTTCATCACCCATATTTCTTAATTCCCTATGACTTTTTCTCAGTGTCTTATCACATTCAACCTGTCTCATAGTTATTTGTGTCTAAATTTTATTTTCCCAGCGGACTGTGAAGCCTTTGATATTAAGGTCCAGTTTGTAATCATCTTCTCAATCCCTTCTCACACCTTAGCTCAGGACCTGGCAAAAAGGCAACCTGAGTCTGAGCTTAGTGAACAGAATTAAAGCCCCTCCTTTATGCCCTGAGAGCAGAGACATCCCTCTAGACATCTATAGAACTGGACAAGAATTAATCAATTTATTCATATTTTTCCCCTGAGTTAGCTCAAATCATACCATGTTTATTAACTATGAGGGAATTCTTAGAAAACACCCTTGGCTAGTTTTCAACTTACTTTACAAGTAAGTGATGTATTTTCTAAACTTTGCCAACATTTCAACCCCATTAATGAATTATGATTAAAATAGACTACCCTTATCCAAACTTTATCACCTACCTACCATTCCTCAGAGATTTTGAGGATTGAGGTCCTATGACACTGTTCCAGGAACTAACAGATAGCAGAGCCCAGCTCAGGTGCATGGCTCATCCATCATGCAGCCTCAGGCAAAGGCGCAGCTTCCCGGGTCTCAGTTAGTTCAGGACTAAAACAGTTATAATAGGGCCTCTCCAGTGGCGCAGCGGCTTAAAGCGCTGTGCTGTGGAGCTGTCGGCAGCGAGTGACGACACGAGTTCAACGCCTGGCTGGGGAGATTGCCACATGGCGCAGCAGACCTCTCCTGCCTCGCCCTGCTCCCCTCAGCAGTTTATTTCTGTCGATCTGCCTGTGCTGCTCCCCACTCTGTCTCTGGTGAATCCTCTCACCACCCCACGACTCTGGCCTACACCCCAGCTTGTATGCATAAAAATTAAAAAAAATAAAAAATATATAAAATAAAATAAAATAAAACAGTTATAATAACACCTGCTCTGTATTTCATAGGATTATGATGAATCTAATGAAGCGATTGTTTTTGGAAACACCTATAATCTGCCAGCCAGTGCATCAATAAAAGGGATTATGGGAAGTAAAGGTGGAAAGGATTAGAAGTGCTGATGTCCTTTCACGCCAGTCATTCAAGGAGAGGGAGGAGCGGCACACTGAACCTTAGTCTGTGTTCTCTCTGGACTCAGGTGCCCCTGACCACGCCGGCACCGCCACGAGGCAGTGCTAGAAGGGACCCAGTGGTGCAGAGGACCCAGGAGGTACCCTGGAAGAGAACACAATTTGTAATAAGAAAACTGAGCACACAAGGATACGACAAGGTCAGTGCGTGGGGACCTGGTCAGGGGTGGGGTGCAATTGTGAGTGTGTCGGATCTCTAGCTTTTGGTTTCAGCCTTCTCCATAAGCTTGTCCTGGCCCCACACCCAGGCGTCTTTAGTAGAAGGAACTCTGAGGAGTCAAGGTAATAACAAAAACTAGGAATAAAAAAATGAAACAAAGGAGAGTGATGACACCGAGATCTCTGAGTGCCTGTGTGGTGAGGAAGCCTGTGCTGGTGCCCAAGTAACAAAGCCCAACTCCCGAGGGCAGCGCTGTGCAAACACCCGGGCGAAATGGGAGCGAGACGCCTCAGCCTGGGTATCTTTACCTCGTGTTTGAAAGAAGTAGGTGGCAATGGTGGAGCCACTGAATGAAGCACTAGGCCATGTTGGCTCGGTGGCATGGGGCAATCTTGGCTAGATCAATAGGGACTTACTTGAAGGAGGAGCAACATGTCAGCTAACCAAATTAGATTAGCAGCTTAATGGCTACACAGCTGTTCATGAATAATGGGAAAATGCCGGAAATATTGATTATAGACAATTGTACTTATGGCGGTGGCAAGAACCACATCTGGGGAAGCACAGGTGACATCAGACCAGGAAGAACTAACTGGGTGTTGACATTGTCTCTGTTAGGAGAGACGCGTCGGCCACTGTACCCCGTCGCGCCCTGTGGCTCTGAGTTAAGGCGAGGGATTGGGATGTTGCCCCCAGTAAGTGCTGGCAAGGACACAGGGTGCTCAGAGCCTTGGGGAAGTTATCTTCAGTGGTAAAGGGGGTGAGAGAATTAGGCCTTTTGTTTCCTATCCCCCAGGAAGCAGCCTTGGGCCCAGACAGGCGGCCCTGCCCGCTCATTCCTTAGAATTTACATTTCCCCGTGTTAAAACAAGATCCGTTATAATTTAGCCCCGGGAAGCTTAATCCAGGGACAGTCAAGCAGAGCTTCAGTAACAGGCATCCTCAGCCTCTTTATTTCTCTACCCTGGGACTTTCATTTCTGAGCCAAGAAGATAACGCATCTTAATAGCAGGCAGCTGAGTTAACTAGATAAAAGGTTTCATAAACAGTTAGTGAAATCTTGAAATCAGAGAAAGTGGAGATTCACAGCCTTACCTTGCTTGACTGGATCTAAATGTACATCGCTGAAAGTAACACAGAGTCAGATGGGGAGATACTCGGTGCTTCTCCCGTGAGCCCACGCACGCGGCCTCAGTGCGTTCATTCTTTCCGCTGATAGATGGTGAACTCTCGCTCACTGTTTCCTCTTGGCTTGAGTCTAAGGATAAGAGTTACTGAGGAGCTAATGAGTGGAAATGGAGTTAATGATCTTACATGATAAGAGTTACTTCATTTTTGTTTTAAAGATTTATTTATTTATGCACACAAGCTGGGGTACAGGCCAGAGGCGTAGGGCAGTGAGAGGGTTCACCAGATACAGAGTGGGGAGCAGAACAGGCAGATCGACAGAAACACACTGCTGAAGGGAGCAGCGGGCGAGGCAGGAGAGGTCTACTGCGCCATGTGGGACTCCCCGGCAGGCACCGAACTCGAGTCACAGCTGCCGACAACTCCGCAGCGCTTAACCTCTGTGCCACCGGGGAGGCCCGATAAGAGTTACTTTAAACCGATGAGTGCATAAAGCTCATAAAGGCAATTTTTACTTACCAGTTTCTAATAAAAAATTAGAAGACCTAACATGTTTAGGCCCATAGGTAAATAATGGTAGTAGGAGTTAATATATAAATGTGATAATGAGTGAAATGACATGTAATGAAAGAATCTGGATTATAAATTGTGGTGATTTATTGTTTAAAGAAAGTGACAGGCAAAGAAAGACAGAAACATTTGGTCAAAGGGAGGAAAATTTGCTGGGAGAGAACGTGGGAAGGCTTCTCTGGAATTGACTTTGCTGAAGGAAGTGGGTAGAAATAGATTGGAGGGGCCGAGAGCCTGGGGTGTACAGTTAGGAGTTGGGGGGCTTGAGAGCTACTGCCACCCCCCAAATTGACCACCCATAAAGAAATGATTTTAAATAAAGTACAAATTTAAGAAAAATTCCAATTACTGTGGCAGCAGCTAGGAAAGGGAATATCAAAGGAAGTATCGAGGGGGAAAAATGATTGATTCTGAACAAAGAAAAATTAAAGATCAAAAGCAAGAAGATAAAGGCAATCATACTGGTTTTGGACAAAGACTACACACATTCAAAACCTATAAATAGATAAACAGGGAGCAATTTTCTGAAAAAAGTTAATGAAATGGAGCAACAACTGAGATATGGAAAATAATGATTATGTGACGACGGGAATAAAGCCAGTCAAATGCTACCACATCAATTAAGGAAACAGCAGGCCTCCAGAGCAGAGACAAAAATAATACAACTTCTGAAGACCCAACATTTACAAGACAACATAAAAGAACCAAGAGAAACATGTGCCTTTCACTACTGATCTGCCTTACGTGAAATATTACCAAAAAAGTCTTAAAAAACATGAAAATGATTCAAATTGCAAAGCAGATCTTCAAAGCTGTGTACACTTCAGCAGAGCGCGTTTCACTGTTTGATCTCCAGGCCACTTGCCCTCACTTTGTGGGTGACTACTCGATAGTCACCTGTTCTCTAGATGCTGAAACCCTTCGTGTGGCCTCTGCATTCTCTGAGCTCTGGTGTTGCCTCTCTGCTCCTTTACGGCCCAGGGGAATGTTTGTAGCATTGGTCTCTGGCTCCCCTGCTCTCACTTCTGACACTGAGGAGTCATCTGGCCCCCTGTCGATCTCTAGACAAACCTGCTAGTGGGCGAGAAGCTGGACTGCAGCATTTAGTGTTCCCGACAACCCCTCTCTCCCCAGTTACCTGGCCAGGGTAGATAGAATGTTCTTTATGGCGTCAGTGATGAGCTGTACTCCTCTGGTCGTTTCTTTTCCTCTTTTCTCTCAGGTTTGTGTTGACATCTGTTCATTTCCTCTGCATCTTCAGTGCCTAGCACCGTGGTTAGCTCATTGTCAGAGCCAGCACAGGTTTGCTGAGTGAATCTTCATGCTCGCCTTCCTCCATATTGAATCCACCACCCAACCCCTGCCTCACCTGTCTGTCAGTTTTCCCGGCTCTTACACTCTCTGACTTTAAACCATGAGGTTATTCCAAGGTCTTTCCCTCTCACCACTTTGTTTTTCTAGTAACATTACCTGTGATTTGAAGAGTCAGTCATTTCATCAAACCTTTTTTTAAAACAAAATTATTTTTATTTATTTATACATGCAAGAACTGGGGTCCAGGCCAGAGGTGTGTGGGGGAGGGGGAGGGTGAGAGGATTCACCAGAGACAGAGTGGGGAGCAGAACAGGCAGATCCACTGAAGTACACTGCTGAGGGGAGCAGCAGGAGAGACAGAAGAGGTCTGCTGCGCCATGTGGGTCAGCTCCCTGGCCAGGGATAGAACTCATGCTGCAGTGGCTGGCAATAGCTTGATAGCTCTGAGACTTTAACCCCTGCACCACCCAGGGAGGCCGTCATCAAACGTTCTTATGAAAAGTAGCAGTCCCTGCTCCAAGCCCCTACTTCTCAACTAGACTAGTTTTCTTTTGTCCTAAGGAATTTCCAACACATTAGTTACTTAGATCAACACACCCTTATCTCACAGTGCTGGTGGGCAGAAGTTCAATTTAGAACTTACCAGAATGAGATGACGCGGTCTGTGGGGATTGCATTGCTTCTAGAAGCCCTAGGAGAGAATCCAGTTCTTTTTTCTTTCAGGTGTTGGCAGTCTCTTGCCTTGTAGGACAAGCTGTCCATCTGCCCAGCTGCCTAGAGCCCCTGACCTTGCACCTCGCCCCCATACACTCCAGAACCACCAACCGTACTGACCATGGACCCGTCTCCCCTCCCATCTCTCTCCCCTCATCTTCTGCCTTTCTCTTCTGCTTTAAAGAATTTATGGTGAGTTTGAACCCTCCCTGAGAATCTTGAAAAATCCCCTATTTTAAAACACTTAGGCTCAATCATGTTTATATTCCCTTTTGCAATGTAAGGAAACACAGATCCAGGGATCAGTTAGTGTTTGGGTCTTTTTGGATGAGGGTCATTATTCTGCCTACTAATCTACATGCAGATTTTTGTAGTAACTATTTGTTACATAGCCCACATTTCTAAATAGAATTCCTAAATTAGAATTTCTGTATTTTGTTCAGTTTGTATAATTATTTATTGATTTACAGTTAGAGAAGATTAGGATTTGGTGCGCCCTCTTTCATCATCAACCTCCTATCAAATATGTCCACTACGTGTCCCTTCAGCCTCCTTGTATGGTTGAATGAAAGTGAGGTCAAATACAGTTTTTGCATTACTGATATTATTGAAGCACTGGTCATAGCTCAATTATGTATCGTTCTGTGTTGGTCTCAGCTTATTGATAATACTATCAACCAGAAATGTGAGGGAGTTGGGGGGTACTTTCCAGGTAAGTTTACCATAGTCAGTTTGGTTTCCCTTTTTAGTCAGTATCACAACTGAACCAGCCCTCATATACTCTTATTATATGGTAAGATTATATTATATGGTAATATGATTATATGGTATTATATATGGTAATTATATGGTATATGGTATATTATAATATATATGGTATATATAATATATGGTACATATAATATATATGGCATATATATAATATATATGGTATATATAATATATGGTATATGGTATAATTATACGGTATATGGTATATTATATATGGTAATTATATGGTATATGGTATATGGTATTATATATTATATGGTAATATATATTATATGGTAATATGGTAAGATTCTTATTATTATATGGTAAGATGCCCTTTGGGAAACTTTGATAAAATAGAAGTTTGTTTTAAGAACCTGAAATTCCACAGCACACCTGGGACACCTTGAGGTCTTGGGTGGAGAGAGAAAGAGGGAACAAGGACTTGGGGCCCTGCTTTAATTGGGGGCTAGGGTGATGGTTTAGGGTTTCTTGGACTTACTTTTTATTGGTGAATTTAAATTATAAGAGAGGAAAGCTCAGGAAGAGAGACAAAAGAGGGGACAAGGAAAAAGACAAGATAGCCTCTGTTGTCTAGTTCTCTAAATCAATTAGGATCTGGGAAACAAAGGCACCTCAAGTGGGGAGGCAGCCTGGCTCTTTATGAAGTTAGGTGACAGCAAAGTCTTGGTTCGAGGGCCTCAACTTTGGAGGCAAATCTCCTTGGATGGGGATGACTCGGCAATCAAAACTTAAGTCTGTCACTTGCATTGCAAAAAGAAGGAGTCGACTCTGGGAGCTTACAATAGAATTATAGTATCATTGCTTTCTGACAAACTTCTGTTTGTTAAATTTCCTATGTAAAATTTATATGTAAAGTATTCCATATTTTTCCTCCCTCTGTAAATCTACTCTCAGTTCTTCCATTAAAATGGGATATTTTCAATTTTATCATCTTGAAAATCTCCCAGATATTCTGACCTGTGCACTCTGCAGTTTGTATAATGCAATTTGCATAATTATTTATTGATTTACAATTACAGAAGATTAGGGTTTTGTGAGCCCTCTTTCATCATCAACCTCCTATCAAATATGGCCACTTCAGCCTCCTTATATGGTTAAATGAAAGTGAGGTCAAATACAGTTTTTGCTCAATTATGTATTGTTCTGTGTTGGTCTCAGCCTATTGATAATACTATCAACCAGAAATGTGAGGGAGTTGGGGGGTACTTACTGATTTTGAAGCATCCTGTCCAGTGGTATCATGGGGTCTCCCTGTAACTACATCCTCAAGATTCCTCCCATTTGACACTGTGATTTCTTTGTTTTCTTCCTTGTTTCAGTTGAATACATTCTTTTGGGAGCTCCTTGATAAAAGATGAAAGGGAGATAATACATTTTAGACACATGCATACATTTTCGTTCATAAAAAGTCACTTTTTCCTACTCTCAATCTTATTTAAGAGCTTGATTAGTTTTGAATTTTACTTGGATATTCTTCCCCTACAATTTTGGACTAAGCATTTGGTTGGAAATCTTGAGCTTCCTGCATCCCGTTAACAGATCTTCACGATCTCTGTCCTCAGTAGTGCCCAGGAGCCTGGAGTCCAGGGATGCTGTTTTACTCTCTCTAGAGGAAAAGCCTATTCAACTGTAGTGGGGAAAGGCTGTGCTAGCAGGCAGAATGACGGGTGCCAGGGCACCCCAAACCTGTCTGCTCTAAATGGGTTCTGCCATCCGCCACATAAAGACAAAGCAGTGCATAGGACCTTCACCAGAAAATAACTTTACTATAACTAATGTGCAATAAAGAGAAGAGAAGGGAAATAATATAGTTTCCAAGTGAAACAAACACCCAAACTTACCCATCCCCTCTTGGTCAATGCCTAACCAAACAGGGTTGACCCAAATAGGGGCCACTGAGGCCCAAAAGCTTGCCACAAGTATAAGACATATTCTGGGGGGGGAATCATAGGAAAGGGCCAAAGGGGACAGGCAGGTCTAGAAGGAAAAGTACAAAATCAGAATGCAAGTCAAGATAAAGGCTACCACTGTCAGCCTCTGCATGGGTCTCTCCCCAACCCCCATCTCTTCCGAGTGTCTCCTTCTTTGCCCCCATAAGTCCCTAGTACAAGTCCCAGGCTGAGAAGCAAGTATGGCTTCTTGTTTTTTTGTTTTTTTTTTTAAAGATTTATTTTTTATTTATACATACAAGCTGGGGTACAGGCCAGAGGCGTGGGGCGGCGAGAGGGTTCGCCAGAGACAGAGCGGGTAGCAGAACAGGCAGATCAGAAATACACTGCTGAGGGGAGCAGCGGGCGAGGCAGGAGAGGTCTGCTGCGCCATGTGGGATTCTCCCTGGCCGGGCATCGAACTCGCATCGCCACTGCCGACAGCGCCACAGCGCAGCGCTCAACCGCTGCGCCACCAGGGAGGCCCAAGCATGGCTTCTTGTTCCTGTGCCTCTGCTCCATGAGCCTCCTCCAGGCCTTCTCCTAGTTCTCTTCTCCCTTCAGTGCTTTCACTCCCAAGTCCTCTTAGCTTTCCCTTACTGTTCAGCTCCACCCTTCCTTGGGTGGGGCAGGGAACCTGGACCCTCCCCTTTCTTTAGGGGTGGCACTGTTGCCTTTGTAGGGAGTGGAAGAGGAGCTGGGAGTCTAACAGCTTCCCAGACTCTTCATGGATCCTTGTTTTCAGCCCTATTGCACCCTGCAGCATGAACACTAATTTCCTGGGTAACTGCATCTTCCAATGTCCGAGTTTTTGGGAATTTTGTATTTAAACAAGGAGGTTTCTTTGATTTCCCCAGATTGGGAGTGAGAATTCTCCAGCCAGGTGAGACATTTAACTATGACTACCTTCGAGGTTCAAAATTGTGTTGCTGTTGTCTCTATTTCTGCCCTTTTTCATATTCTGTTTATGTCCTTTTGTAAATCTCAACTAGAAAATACCAAAATATTCCTCCTAGCCAATGCTTCTTTCAGGTTTACCCCCTGTAGCCATGGATACCACCATTTTGCAGATTTCTGAACTGTTCTATTCTGTTGCCGTTTTGCCCCTTGGTTCAATCTATTAGTAAGGCATGTTGACTTTTTGCCATGATATCTCTCAAATGTGCCCTTCCTGTTTCTATTTCTTCCTTCCCACTCTAGACTTTCATTATCTCTCAACAAGATTATTGCAAAATAACCTATTGACAAAGTCTGATCTCCTTCCAGTCTTCATTCCCCCCCCCC
>PVIJ01019675.1:0-22899 GCA_004024925.1 Scalopus aquaticus
AAAGAAAACGGAGGAATTTCACTCCCTGATTTCAAACTATATTACAAAGCCATAATAATTAAAACAGCATGGTACTGGAACAAAAACAGAAAGACCAATGGAACCGAATAGAATACCCAGAATTAAAGCCACATATCTATGAACAACTAATCTTTGACAAAGGAGCAAAGAAAATGCAGTGGAACAAGGACAGTCTATTAAATCTCATTTATTTTAACAGATTTTTTACTAACTTTCTACATTCCCAAACAGTGACTTTTGTGTGTACTTGGGTATAAGAGGGTGGATCATGGAGGATGGAAGGGGGTTCAGGAAGAAGAGGGGAGCCAAATGAAATTATAAACAAACATAAATACATACGTAACTACCAATACTACTACTAATAACAATACTAGTATTCAGCAGATAGCCAGTTAGTACTATGAACAATAATCACTATTTTTTTATTTTTTTTTACATTTACCTGAATAGATATTATGCTAGTAATTTTATACATTAGGGCTTTGAAAGTCTCATTTGAACTACCTAAAACAAAAAGAATAATGTATCGAATAATAACTAGTAAACAGAATTTAGTCGAGATAATCAGGGGTAAAATTCCACAAGATTTTGTTCATCTCTCATAGTTTAGCTGTTATTTTTGTTTGCTGCCTTATTTCTCTGTGGCTGAGGACTGATTTTCCTTCAAGGGACTGAGGGAAAAGATTTCCAAGTCCTTGAGGTTTACATCTTCTGAGATTTGCCAACAAGTAAACAAAACAAAAGGATTCACCATACCCCAACTCCACCGAAATGGAAACACTCTTAAGAGGGCTCCATGTTTTGTCCTAAACTAACTGTTGTTAGGAGAATTCCAGAAAGATTTCAATATTAATGTACTGAGTATCTACCCTTAGAACAACTAGCAAACTAGCATAACCAGGATACAGCTCAGATCTTTGTGTTTCTTTTTTTTTTTGCTTGTATGCTTTTTTATTTTTTTAAATATTTATTTATTTATGCATACAAGCTGGGGTATAGGCCAGAAGTGTTGGGTGGTGAGAGAATTCATCAGAGACAGAGTGGGGAGCAGAACAGGCAGATCAACTGAAGTACGCTGCTGAGGGAAGCAGCGGGCGAGCAGGAGAAGACTGCTGCGCCATGTGGGAATCTCCCTGGCCGGGTATCAAACTTGTGCTGCTATGGCTCTGGATAGCTTCATAGTGCTGCGCTTAACCTGTTGCGCCACCAGGGAGGTCCCTGTTTTTTATTTTTAATCTCAAGGTAAAGTACATCTATATCTTGGTGGGCATGGAGCAGTGAAGACTACTGTATGAAACAATGGTGTAGGCATGGCTACATGATCGAAAATACATCTAAATTTGTTTCCATTTTGATTTCTGATTCTCATAAGAATCATATAACTACATATAGAATTTTACTGTCTAGAAAGGGAACGTGTCCTTATTCACATAATTAGTGAGCGAGTGAGTGAGTGAATTACATCTGTTGTGTATTGCTGTCCACAGTGCCATTCTTAAGCCAGGACAAGCTTGGTCTGCTTCAGCCTATGCTTTACGGCATTCTTGTATCTTGTTTTGTACTGAAACCTTGGAAGCCAATATTAATAGTGAAGGAAGATTGTCAGGTATTAGTAATGATTATAACTTGATCTGGAACTGGTTAAATAGCTTTGTTAATTCTATTAAGTTTTACCTGGTTCTACACTTTTAACTTGTCATTTTTTGTAGTATTTCGTACTTCAATTAAAAGTTAATATGAAAGATTTCTGATGTTAAAACTGTTTATTTTCAAAATTAATATGTATTCATTATTTTGAATAATGATGTTCAATATATGCAGTTTTGATCAAATGTAGTACTAATAAATGTAATGGGGACTCTTTTGAGAATATTTAAATGCCTATAGCCTTATCATGACAGGAAGTACTTTTTTTAAAAACAATTTACTTATTTATGCATACGAGCTGGGGTACAGGCCAGAGGCGGGGGGGCGGTGAAAAGGTTCACCAGAGACAGAGTGGGGAACAGAACAGGCAGATCAGCGGAAATACACTGCTGAGGGGAGCAGCGGGCAAGGCAGGAGAGGTCTGCCATGCCATGTGAGAGTCTCCCTGGCCAGGCGTTGAACTCACTTCGCTGCTGCCAGCAGCACCACAGCGCAGCGCTTAACCGCTGCGCCACCAGGGAGGCCCAGGAAGTACATTTTTAAGAGAATGTTTTATGCAGTGGGACATTGCAGATTGAATAGAGAAAACAGACAGCTAGATGCTGTCTGTAAGTTACCAAATAGGATTTTGCCAGGGAGAGAGAACACTGCCTTTTTCAACAGAGGAAGTATCAAGACCTAAGTAGGATGGTTAACAGAGGTGAACTTCATGATGTGGAAGGGTTCCTGGTACATAGATGGTCTCAAGAAAGGTTTGGAATGGATGAATGTTTACAGAATAGCAAGTAGTCCTGAATGCCTAAGCCATATGGTAGGAAATTGATAAGGAATTAGGCATTAAGGAACATTTTCAAGTTGTAAAGGCTATATAACATAAACTTGAGAATTTGAGTATGGTTTTGAGATATCAAAAAGAAAATAATTGTTTTAAGCTTTGCTTAAAATTCACTTTCCTTTCCAAAATGATAGACAGATAGAGTCTTCTTGGTTACTGAGGAAGTAGAAAATGGAAATTTAATGAATATAATGAATAAATGAATAAGCTTTGGTTTTTAATGTGATAACTGAGATTACTAGATAAAGTCAATCTTAATCTTTGGATGAGTCAGCCAACTAACCTCTTTTATATGAGAAAATCATCATAAAAGAAATTTAGAATCAACAAATAATTTTGAAGAACCTGTTATAATAGGGTAGCCATCTATGAAATTTCATATTCTCAATCCTCGCAATAATTTCCAGTGGTAGTAAATAGTGAATCCAATTTTAAATAAGCTGTTAATTTTTCATTTCTTTTTGTAATGTATATTTACTCACAAAAGTAGTGATAAATCCACAAATGAGATCTAGATATAATATTCTTACTATATTATTTGTATTAAAGTGTATGGATTTAAGTAAGTGGTCAATTATTCATCAATCCAGTCTCAATCCATGATTGAATTTCTTTATAAACATGAAGTAGGAAAACTTTCCTACCTGTGACTCAAAATTGAGAAGCCAATATAAAACAGCTATAGATATTTACTTGTCTAAAAGTAAAAAAAAAAAGACTTGTATGACAGAAAATTGGGAGGCAAAGCATATAAAACAAGCTGCAAGAAATATTTGTAGTCTGCAGTATAATGTTAATATTTATAATGTTTTAAAGTCTGAAAAATATTAACTATCTTAGAAAGAATGTGCTAGAAATAATGAACATGACCTTCCTAGAAACATATGCAAATGGAACTTAAATACATTAAAGATGCTAAATAATAAGCATCTCACTTATAATAAGACAGATGCAAATTAATACTTCACTGAGATAGCATTTCTCACTTATCAAATTGGCAAAAAGTCAAAATCTTGACAATTTACTCTGTTGGCAAAGCTGTGAAAAAAACAACTCAGATATTGCTAGTGGGAATGCAAAATGGTATACTGCTCTTGCGGAGGGGAATTGGCAATGTACATATAAATTACATGAGCAAGATTATGAAAAGGCTACTTAGTAAACCAATAGTTATAATAAAAAATTCTAAAGACAACCCAAAAGCCCATCAAAGGAGCCCATTGAATAAATTATAAAATATCCATACTATGTAGCTATGAGGGAAAATATAGTTGGAAAAATAGAAGGAGGTATCTTTGTGTATACTAAAATTGAAAGAAATTCCATATATAAGTGACACCATCTGGTATTTATCTTTCTCCTTCTGACTTATTTTGGTTAGCATAATCCCTTCCATTCCCATCCATGTTATTGCAAAAGACAAGATTTTATTTTTTTCAGCAGCTAAGTAGTATCCCATTTTTGCATATAAAACACATCTTCTGATCCATTCACTTGTTTTGGGGTCCTTAGGTTGTTGGCTTGGCTATTGTAAATAGCTTGGCTATTGTCAAAAGTGCTGAAATGGACTTAGGAATGGACTTGGCAGGGGAGTGCATGCTTCCCTTCAAATTAGTGCTTTTGTATTCTTTGAGTAGATACCTAAGAATAGAAATCTTGACTCATATGGTAGATCCATTTTTAATATATTGAGAAACCCCCATACTCTTTTCCATAATGGTTGGGCCAGTCTACATTCCCACCAACAGTGTACAAGGGTTCCTTTATCTCTACATCCTTGTCAGCATTTGTTGTTTCAGGTTTTTTTTGATGTGGGCCATTGTCACAGGTGTGAGGTGGTATCTCATTGTGGTTTTTACATGTATTTCCCTGGCAACACATGAGAATGAGCATTTTTTCATCAGCCTCTTTGCAATTTTATGTCTCTTTTAGAGAAGTATCTAAATTTAGCCCTTCTGCCTATTTCTTGACTTTGTTTTCTTTTCGTTGCATTCTATGAGTTCTTTGTAAATCTGGGTATCAGTCCCTTGTCAGATATAGAGTTTACATATATTTCTCCCATTTGGTAGGGTATTCTGTTTTAGTGATTGTTTCCTTGTGCAGAAACTTATCAGTTTGATATAGTCCCGGTTGTTTATATTTTCTGTTTTCCTTGCTGTTGAAGATCAATCTGCAAACACATCTGCAAATTCTAATTTGAGTGTACATTTCTATTGAGGTATATCCTAAGTAGTATATGTTCAAGAACAAAAATAAGTGCAAAAAATATTAATGTTTCTAGTCGCTTTGTTGCTAGTGGTGTTATTTTTACTGAGACAACTATCTTGTGGAATAAAGGAAATGCTTGTTCCTTTTGGCATCTTTAAGAACTGATATTTTGACTTGGAGGAAAGAAATACAGATGTAAGATGTAAAAGGTTAAGTGAAAACTCTGAAATCCAGAATTTGAATTTGAAGCATCATTGTGAATTTAGAAATAATTTCCTGGGGAATATTTTTCTAGCTCTATCTCTGAAAAGTCTTCCAAACAATGATTAACTCATTGACAATAAATAACCCTAGTACCCAGATTTGGAGTACTTACTATCTGATAAAATGAACCTGGTCATCTTGCAAATATATAATTTGAGTTCTAAAGCAGAAAATGTGTATGATTATTTGGAAAATTTGAATACCAACTGAGAAATTGATCATGTTAATAAATTGTCAAGGTCATGTTTGTGATAATAAGTACTGTGGCTACTTTAGCAAGTCTTTAAGAAACACCTACAGAAATACTTATGAAATGATACGATATCTTGGATTTTCTTAATGTTTCCTGGGTCAGAAGAAGATGGGTGTATGAAACAAAATTGACCATGAGGGCCTCCCTGGTGGCTCAACAGGTTATGTCTTAGCACTATGAAGCTATCCACAGCTACCACAGCATGAGTTTGATCCCCAGCCAGGGAGCTTCTCACATGGTGCAGCAGACCACTCCTGCCTCACCCGCTGCCCTCTCCTACCTCGCCCGCTGCTCCCCTTAGCAGTGTATTTCAGTCAATCCGCCTGTTCTGTTCCCCACTCTGTCTCTGGTGAATCTTCTCACACACCCCCCCCACCTCTAGCTTACACCCCAGCTTTTGTATGCATAAATAAATAAATCTTTAAAAAAAATTGACCTCGAGTTAAAGGTGAATGGTAGGTACATGAGGAGTTAGTGTACTGCTCCCTGCACTTTCAAATATATTTTACATTTTCCACAAGAAAAGATTAAAAATTAATGCAGCTTTAATCTAAGGGTGACTGTGCTAATGCAGTGGCTCTTTCATAGCAATGGGGGTTAAAGGTGTATCGCTTATGGTTCAAGGTCAAAAGTTTCTCTACCAGTTATCTTGCAAAGTTATACTGTATGCCCTCTGAATCTTTTCATTTGCAAAAAAACATTTGCAAAACTAAAATGAGAGCTGTCTCAATCATTCTTCAATTTAATTTTATAGACAGTATCTTCCTGGATCCATATTATAGAACTATCAGACACATTCCATTTTATGAGATCAGACAATAATCCCATCTAAGAGTCAAACAGGAGCCAATGTGGGTAGTCATGACCTTAAATTAGAAGGATGCACCTATTTTTCCATTATAAAAAAGAAAGCAATAGAACAATACCAGTATGCAAGTGTAGTCCAAGTCATTCATGGGTCAGCCATGCTTTTACTCTAAGAAGCTTCTTTACAGCTGATCCTTTAGGATAAATCTGTGAATTTCAAATAGGAACTAAGTGAGTCATTCACACATAAAAATACACTATCGGATTATCTGGTAAACTCAAGCCTCAAATGTGTCTTTTTTTACAGAATTAAAGGTGAGACTGTTTGACATTTATTGCTAGAATGATTGATTCCTTTGTGGAAATCTAAAAACACCATCTTTGCTCACAGTTACTAATTTAGAAACCATTGGATCTTCAGATGTGTTTGGCTTTTAATTCAATATTTAAATTTACTTTTAAAAATCCTGTATTTAAAAAGATAGGTCCACTATGAAAAATGAATTTCATATCAGAGAGTAGCCTTTTGTTTAATATTTTAATATTCTTTAATATATTCTGGCTTAAAAGGAACCTGAAAAGTATTTCCTTGGCCTTTTTCATTCATGTCAATTTTTTTTAGGAGCTAAATATATTAGAAAACCTTACTCACAAAATTTTTGAAATGACATATTGATACATGCAAAATCAAGAGTAAAGCAATTTACGAAGAACTAATATGAGGTTAAATGGAAGCAGTAAGTGCTGGGTTTATATTTTCTTCATTTTTTTATTACGGTAATGATTCTCAAAATTGTATATGATGATTTAGAGATACAGAATTAGCCCCTTCAGGTGTTGTTACCACACCACACCCTGTTGTCCTCCACCATAGTCTACTCTGCTCCCCCTCCCCTCTCACTCTTGGTAGCCTCAGATAGGGTTTGTTGTTGGTTTGCCTTTATCTTACCCTTTGTTTTATTTCCTATATTCCACATGTAAGTGACACCATTGGTATTTATCTTTCTCCTTCTGACTTATTTTGCTTATCATAATCAGGTTTTAAGGTGCTTTGTTAACTTTAGGATTTTATTAAATTTATATTTCAATTTAAATAAGGAAAGCTAAAATATGACACTTTTATTCATAATTTTCTTTTTGAAAACATCTGACTTTTATCTTGGCTACTAATTTAGAGCTAACCTGTTTGCTTTTCTGCTGTAAAAGTTCCATTACATTAACAAATATATGGAAATTTATGCATAATAGAAGAAGAAATATTTCTCTATTGATAAAACATGAGAAATAAATAGACTTATCTACATCTATGCATGGGACAATGGAAATTTGATATTCAAATGCAAGAAAAACCTACAAATTAGTGTGCTAAAAGTTTAAAATGGAAGGAGAAATAGCCTGGTATGGCTATAATCATTAAAGTAAACATGAGAGTGTGTATATGTAGTTGCTTCTGACTGACTAATAGACACCTGACCTTGTATAGCTAGGTAATCCTGTATATTACCAAGTCATAATTGTTCACAATTTGTAAATTTTATAAGTTAGTTAAAAGTAGAACAATTATTATTTCTAACTTTAGTAGATAAAGGAAGTAGAATAGAGCCCATATTCATTTTGTCATTTTCCCATAGCCTTCCAATATTATCAATCCTAGTTTTTCAATGAAAGAATTTCACCAAAGATACTCAATTCAACAGTAAAAGAGGGCCTCCCTGGTAGTGCAGCGGTTAGGCACTGCGCTGTGGAGCTGTGGGCGGCAGCCATGCGAGTTTGACTCCCGGCGTGGAGATTCCCACATGGCTTGGCAGACCTCCAGCTTGTATGCATAAATAAATAAATCTTAAAAAAAAAAAACAGTAAGAGAGATTTTATTTCCAACAATTAGATATGCCACTTACTACCTGAAGGGGATTATATATTATTGATCCTTATTCATTACTATTCCGTATCTCTGCCTGTTTCCATATGACTTTGCAGTTTCTCCTACCAGAGATAGAGAATACAGCCCTGCCCATAAGTGTTTGTTCGCTGTGGTATGAGTAGAAGTGACAGTGAGCAAGCTTGGATCCAAACCTTCAAACCTTGTAGGACTATTATGAGAGCTGCATATCTATGAAGTTCTTGGAACGTTTTCTGAATACAGTACCTGCTACATCAGTGATACTTGAAGAGGCAAAGCCTGAAAAAAAGTTTGTCTGTTTCCAAATAACTTGGTTCAAGTGAACCCGACTCTGGGCTATTGCTTTGTGACACTGAGCACATCGCTCACAACCTTCTCACCAATAATGAGAATAACTGAGGCTCTTCTCCACCTCTTTCTCCTCCTCTGTTTTGATTGAGTTTAATACTTTTTAGTATAAAAATAATCAACCACAGTGGTATATTCCTGTTTTATTTTTGAAATATTTTGAGAAAATGTGAACACTTATCTTCAAAGCCAAAGATAAATGCTACACATTTTAACATTTAGTCATTTTTAAGTGGCTCACTTAATTTTCACCGATCATAATTGGGGTTCACACCAAACATTTTTTTTTTCAGGTTTGGCAGCTCACAAATTGAATAGTAAATACCAGGGGATGTAGAACTTAGGATCCCTAGAATTTTAATTAACTAATTTAGAAAACAGCACCAGAAAAGACTATAGCTGAAAAACAATAATTCTGTTCTTCAGGGAAGATTTTTATTGAGTTGTGTAATTTTTTTCTTATAGAGGAAAATACAGGATCTAATATTATTCAGGTCTGGGCAACTTCCCAGCAAAAGTTGCTGAGACTAGAAGACCTGTGATGACTTTCATTTTAGTGGAGGTGGAATAATTTCAATTTGGAAGTATCTGCAAATATAGGTGAGGGGAGCAAATTATTTCCAGATCGAATTTGAAAGACAAAAACTTCATGATCTGTGCTTTCTCTAGATGATCTATTTGGAGTGATCCAATGCAGATAAAAGTAATCAGTTAAAACTTAGGTTTTGCTGTATTTATTTCAGGAGTTATGTTTCTATAAATCTCCTAGCACTGTTTTGTTATGGCCCAAATTTCTATATCACATCATGATGTTTTATAAATATTTATTCAGATAATGTTTTCCCCAGGAGTCCACAGCCTTTTTGAGGCTTCTATCTGTATTTTCCTTAGATATAACCTAGTGCATATGTGTATTTCTGTACTGTGTGGTCAGATAACACATTTTTCTTCAAAAAGATAAATTATTGATATGCAAAGCTTGTCATGAGGAAGTCAAGGAAGAGAAAGGATATAAACTCTTAAACTGTTTTACGAGCAAATTTTCCTGAAGGATTCAGGTTTTCCTAACTAAGATCGTTATGCAATGTAGGTGAAAAAGGCTTCTCAAATAATAGCATCTGCCCAGAAAGAGTCAGGACCAAAATAGAAGATTATGATTTTATAATGCTGCATCAGTAAGGAAGCAGAGGCCTCTCCTGCTGCATTATCTAGGTGCCCTGGGTGAACTGACTGCATAAGTGAATAAAAAGAAATATCAGGCTGAAGAACATTCTGGAATGAACCACTCTTTACTGAATATAACCCAAACGGAGTTATCGTTCTTTTTCCTTGAGGAACTACAGTAGTAAGACAGATATCCCCAGGAATGACACTGAGAAGGGCAAGGATAGGATCATGTCCAGGCATGACACGTAAGAATGGCTTTTAAACATAGTTGCCTTTTGGTGATTGTTTTGAACATGAAATATAGATTCCAATATATATATATATATATATATATATATATATATATATATATATTGTTATTTATATCATTTACATTTTGTATTCCCCTTGGGTAACCCACCATTAATTCACTAATTCACCCGTGATCCATCTCCATGGTCCCTTGTGTCCTTTTCTACTCCATTTTATCCTTCCCCCTCCCCCCAACCCCCCAAGTGTCTCTCTCCTATTTGGTTTCCCTATAGTCCTGTTATAAGTGAAACCATTCGATATTTTTCTCTTTGTTTCTGGCTTGTTTCGATGAGTATGATCCCCTCTAATTCCATCCACGTCGCTGCAAATTGCATGTGTTTATCTTCTTTGAATGTTGAATAGTATTCCATTGTTTATATGTACCACATTTTCTTGATCCAGTCATCTATTTTTGGACATCTGGGTTGCTTCCATACCTTTGCTATTGTGAACAGTGCCACAATGAACATACGGGTGCATGTATCCTTTTGGATTAGTGTTTTTGTGTCCTTTGGGTAGATTCCCAAAAGTGGTATTGCTGGTTTGTATGGAAGCTCCATGTTTAGCAGTTTGAGGAATCGCCATACAGCTTTCCATAGTGGTTGGACCAGTTCACGTTCCCACCAGCTTTGTAGAAGAGTTCCTTTCTCTCCACATCCTTTCCAGCATTTATTGTGAGGTGGTATGCCATAGTGATTTTGATTTGCATTTCCTTGATTATAAGTGATGTTGAGCATTTTTTCATGTATCTGTTGGCCATTTGCTTTTCTTCTTTGGAGAAAGACATCCCTTGTTCATGGATTGGCAGATTAACATATCAAAATGGCAATCCTCCCAAAAGCAATTTACAGATTAAATGCTATTCCAATAAAAAACTCAATGACATTCTTCAAAGAAATAGATCAAATGCTGATGAAATTCATATGGAACCACAAAAAACCCTGCATAGCTAAAGCCCTCCTGACTAAAAAGAAAGAAAACGGAGGAATTTTACTCCCTGATTTCAAACTATACTACAAAGCCGTAATAACTAAAACAGCATGGTACTGGAACAAAAAAAAAAAACACAAGGACCAGTGGAACCAAATAGAATACCCAGAATTAAAGCTGCATATCTATGAACAACTAATCTTTGACAAAGGATCAAAGAAAATGTAATGGAACAAGGACAGTCTATTCAATAAATGGTACTGGGAAAATTGGACAGCCACATGCAAAAAAATGAAGCTAGACTACTGCCTCACACCCTGCACAAAAACCAACTCAAAAGGGATAAAAGACCTAGACATAAGACCTGAAGCCATAAAATTTATAGAAGAAAATATAGGCAAAACTCTACGTGACATACATCTCAGCAGAATCTTTAATGACACATCCCCCAAAGCGAAGGAAGTGAAGGACAAGATAAACAGGTGGGATTACATCAAAATAAAAAGCTTCTGTACTGCCAAAGAGACATTAACCAAAACAAACAGACACCCTACCAACTGGGAAAAGATCTTTGCACACAATACATCTAATAAAGGACTGATAACAAAAATTTACAAGGAACTCACACAACTCAACAAAAACAAAACCAATAACCCAGTCAAAAAATGGGCAGAAGAGCTAGATTCCAATTTTTATTCCAAATTGAAAGCTCTTTCCTCTATGCTGCAGGAATTTCAGCTGAGTGGTTTTTATTGGAATGCCTTAAAGTGCTTAACCACTGTGAGCAGCCACAACCCTCTAGCAGTTCTTCCTAATCATCTGTCCATTCAGCCTATCAGTCAAAATTGGTTGAGCAGCTTCTTTGTGCCAAGCAGAGTACTAGTCACTGGAAATTGAATTTGCGTGTTAATTAGGTGGCATGTCTGAGACTAGACTTTATCTCATTGCCTTTAGGGCAATGATGGACAAAGTCAACTTGAAAAGTTCAATGTTAGCGTGAAGGATTCTACATAAAACAAAACATATGGTGTGGTTCATGTGCTAATGCCACCATGTTAACCCAGCATCAAGTGAACAATGCTTGGATGCACATGGCCAAATCTGGAATCACCCTGATGCCAGCAGCAGCGTAGAGAGAATTGGCTTGTGAACCACCGGCATATCCCCAGCATCACTGTAGCTGCTGTCAGCCTTGTAGATGATGCCAATCCTAACTAGTCCTGCAGCTGCCTCTGCCAGCTGTGTCTTTCTGAACGTTCACAGCTTCTGCTTTTGGAGCAGGCTTTGCAACAGGTGAAATTGGGGGGAACCCAAAAGTTTAGGAGAGTAGATCCAAGCACTCCATAGGCGTGGTACATCTGATGTTAATCAGCTGATTGTACATATATCAATGAAGAGCATAGGTGAATTTGTTTCTCACCGCTTACTCTGGTTTAGGGCAAAAGTTTTAAATTTCTGATCTCCTCTAGATGAATGAGTATAATCACTTTCTGTCCAAGGTTGTACTAAAGATTAAATTCATGTAGATGAGACTGATGTATGTATAACTAAGTAGAAGAAAAATAAGATAGAAAATTGTTAATTAACCTTATATCCCATTCTGTTTTAGGCAAGGCTATAAGGAAACAGGAGTGAATAGGTGTGCTGTATCTAAAAGGCTTTAGAAAAAGTCTTTAAGAATCTAAATCAAAATGGGGGTAAGGAAGAATTGAAGGGACCACAGGCAGAGAATTTTACTTCTTATTTTATATTTATTTTGAATAGTGGTAATTTGCTTGTGGATTTTTTACTGTGTGTGTGTTTCATATAATTACATAAATAGCCTATATAAAGAGTCTGTGTCATGCTACACATTCCCTATAGATACATTTTTTATTTTCCTTTTCTTTAAGAGCATTTAAAATGATGAAACTGACATCCCAGATTATGGTCTTTTCTAAAAGAGATGTCTCAAAATCACCTAATGACTTGGAAAGTTGACCATTCAATGGCCATAGGCATAGGATTTTGATGAATATTCAGCATCTGAAAGAGATACTGAGTTCATTCATCTCCTGGCAGTGTACTGAGGAGGACTATTGAATTGGACCCCAATAAATCTCAGAGTAAAATGGAAAGAGATTTGTAATCAAAATAGCTGTGTTCTAGCCCTGGCTCCCCAACTGAAAATTCACAAGTCACCAAACCTGTGCATCCTGACATCATAATCTGAACATCTGATATGGTCTTCTTAAATTTTACACTAAAAATACTTGTAATGGTGTGAAATGAGATGTTTAATTTGAATCTATCAATTTTGAATTATCTACCCATCCTTAGATTCATTCATTCATTCTAAATATCTTAACACGGGCAAGGTAACTGTTGCAAAGTCCACTGAGGGAGGAAGCCTCCTTAAAATACAGTAAAAATCACAGGTTTGGGGGGCACATAGAGAATGCCTAACTACTGGAAGGAGTTTTGAAAATTATAAGGCATTTAACAAAACCTAGATTCCAATCTATTCTTTCTAATTGAACAGAACTTGGTTTGTGTATCTACTAAAGAAAGGTTTACCTCTGAATTACCAATCTGTTTTACTTTCAGCTTAGAAGAAGGAGAAATTTTTATTTTCATATATAGCTCTTTCATCATTCCTTATAAACAGTTCAACAGAGGAACTGTTTCCTCCACTTTCTCCATGAACTCGATTCTATATTTCTTGCATTCTTTATTCTGTTGTTTGAAATGTTCCTACATAAGTTGGCCTACAATTATCTTCCAATTACTGGTGTGAGGTGATATTTTTAAAACAATATTCTTTGTCAATTAGAGGTCCTCCATACCAGCCTCAGATAATTGGAATGATTGCTTAGTTGCCAGGGTTTTTCTACCAATTAGGCTTGACTTTACTGTATGAGGCATAAGATGAGTTTCTCTGTCAACTCATCTCTTTCTGTTAGGCAAGATCTGAGACCAAACAAATTACCATGGCAGTCGTTGTTAGCAGATTTTCTGCCCAGGCCTCGATCAGATGCACAGTTTTCCAGGAATACTCAAGAATATTTCTCATTTCAAACAGCATCATGTGTGAAGTAAAAATTCACATCTTCAAACAGAGACTCTCAAGGCAGAGTTAGTTAATACTCCTTTAACACACCTTGAGGAGTGAACTCAGAACCCCTGATCTTAGAAGCTACGAACCTGCTGGCTTCCAAATGCCTGGATATATTATAGCATCCCCTTGTAATTTAACAGTTTTTTTCTTTAATTCAAGGAGAAAGTTTCCCATCTCATTAATCACATCTGACAAAGAAAAGGGGGGAGCCACCTTCCTTACAACACGTAGGCAATAAAAATCCATTTTGGTCTGATTGTTTTATGTGTAAACAATTTTTTCTACTTTTTAATTCTGTGAAGCTTATAGCTCAAAAGGAATACCCAGATTTAACCATCTGGAGCCAAACTGACATTGCTGTATGACTTTTCAGTAGCTTCTCCCCTAATTTTTTCCCTCTAAGCATGTGACTAAATTGTCATTTTTTTTTAATTAGGATGTAGAATTGGAGTGGATTTGAGAAACTCAGCCTCTAATAAGCTTTTTATTTAAAGACATCATTATTTATAAAGTGCCATAGTTTGATAAAATTATCAAGAAATAAACATCTTCTGTTTATATGTATCTTAACATTTATGATAAGTGTTAAAATATATTTAAAAATTTCCCACATCAGTCCTGTACTAAATCTGAGATGGGGGGGCAATGATATTGACATAATCCCAGTCCTGCTCGGCTCCCTTCTTTTCCTTATTCTTGAAAATGGCATGACCATAATTGGAATAGGACATAATAGGAGTGCTACAAAAATACTACTCAGCCCAAATTCTGGAAGATTGCACTGATTCTCATTCTCCCTCCCTCTCACTTTATCTAGTCATAAGTCATCTATTGTCAATTTCCTCCAAAACATGTCATGAAAGCAACCACATCCTCCATCTCTACTATCAACAAATTCTCCAAATCACCATAACCTCTCACCAGAAATACTCTAGAACCTCTAGTTCTAGAACCTCTAGTTCAGAGGCTTGTTCTGCTTGTCTCTTTTCTGCAGTTGCAGACACAGTGACCTTTTAGTACCTCATTATTCTCAAAATTGACTTCGAACCAACAGCATCAGCATCGCCTGGGAGCTTGTTGGAAATGCAGAAATCTTAGCAGAAGCAGAATCTGCATTTTGACAAGGTCTTCAGGAGATTTGTGTGTACGATGAGATTGAGAGTCACTGGTGTAGAATATATGTCACTCTTTCTGCCTTTCAGATTGAAAGGCTTCAGTAGGTTTTCATTTTACATAAATAATGTCAATAACCCAGAGTCTTGGCTCATGACTTTCCAACTGCCTTTTGTTCCAGTGCCCCCTACACTATACTCAACCACAATACTCAATGGCAAGGACATGCTCCTAGAGCATGTCTTCGGGGTATTTACACTAGCTTTTCCATCTGCCCGGTATATTGTCTCTTATCATCATGTTCTGACTGACTCCTTCTGACATTTTAATTTTAGACTAGATCTCACCTATCAGAGATGAAATAAGAGAGTATGTCCCGCTACTAACTACTCTCTTTTTCATTCTCTAGTTCTTAATCTTAAATGTAGGGTTATGTGCATTCACAAGTTCATTAATTCCATCCTCTAGAAGAGAACATCACTTTTTACCTTTGGGAGACCAGAAACTTTATGATTCTTTCACTTTACTTTTCCAGGAAATGGAACAGGAAATGGCATGTAAGAGAATTTCAACAAATATATATTGTATAAGTGAATAGAGGTTGAAAATAACTCATGAAGAAAATTTCTATGAAATGCAGGAAGGGCTGGAATAGATGTTACAAAGAGAAGTGTTACTCTCTTCAATGAGACAAGATGGACATTTCAAAGGAACTATTACTTTACTGTTGCATTTATAAATGTCCATTTCTAATTTCTTAGTAGAAAAAAGAAATCTGCTAGAGACAATGCACATTCTATTTTAGCATGCACTATATGCCTCTAGCATAAATACACTCTGCAGGTCAAACTTCTGACTCTTAATTCCCCAGCCTGTCGATATTCCTGCCTTTCTCAACACCAACAGGTAGATGGAGAATAGAGATAGGTTTCCTATTGGCAAGAGTTCAGTAGAGTATTTATATAAAACCTAACCATGGTGCAAGAGCTTGCCTGTAGAGCTCCTTGTCTTAAGTGTGCCTGGAGACTTGAAAAGAAATCAGTGTTTTATCTAAATGGCAAGTTACCGACAAAGACAATGTTCCAGAAATCTGGATGCTTACCCCTGGTGAATAAAACAGTGGAAAAAACACCATAAATGTCTCCTAGAACAATGGCTTTAGATCACTGGAGATACCATTACAGGTCACTTCTAAAAAAGAACATTTAATCAATTAAACAACACCTTAATTTGTAAATGTGGTACTGAGGCAAAGAGATTAACCCATTTATTAGTAAAATTAGTTTCAAGAAACTAAGAGGTTTTTGGTCCTCCCTGGTGGTGCAAGAGTTAAAGTCTCAGCACTATCAAGCTATCACCAGCCACTGCAGCATGAGTTTGATCCCTGGCCAGGGAGCTAACCCATATGGTGCAGCAGACCTCTCCTGTCTCACCCACTGCTCCCCTCAGCAGTTTGTTTCAGTATACCTGCCTGTTCTGCTCCCCACTCTGTCTCTGGTGAATCCTCTCACCCCCGCACTTCTGGCCTACACTCTGGTTTTTTTTGCATAAATAAATAAAAATAAATCCTTTTTAAAAAAGAAACTAAGAGGTTTCTTAGACTTTAAGCTTAGAACAGAAAGTAAATATTTACATGTCCCAACATTGATTATAAAATACAAGAGATGAGTGTCTCTTCTATTTCAACAGCTTTCTATAACAGTGTAAAGGCAGTAGGATTTACATAGGACAAAAAAAAGATATATTTGCATGTAAGCATTAGTTTGGGGAATAAAGCTGCAAATTTAGACTGATATCGTGGAGCTTTTGAGTCCTTATTTGTATATGACATAGAAAAAGGTAATTACATAATTGTGTATGGGAGGGCAAGGGAAAATTACATAAGAACATAAGAGAGAAAATGTGTATCAAAGTACCTCACCCCTGTGAGAATGAGCCATATCAAAAAGATCAGAAACCACAAGTGTTGGCAAGGATGTGGAGCAGGGACACTCATCCACTGTTGGTGGGAATGCAGACTGATTCAGCCCTTGTGGTAAACAGTATGCAGGTTGCTCAAAATGTTCTAGCTCTTAACCTGAAATATAGGGGTATTTTCATTATATGTTCATTGATGCCCTTTTTATAAAAGCTATGGAAACAACCTAAGTGCCCAACAACAGATGAGTGGATCAAATAGAGTGTGTGTGTGTGTGTGTGTGTGTGTGTGTGTGTGTGTGTGTGTGATACTATTCAGTTATAAAAGAACATGAAATCTTGCCATTTGTGATAGCATGGATGGAACTGGAAGGGATATACTGAGTGAAATAATTTAGAAGGAGAAAGACAAATACCAGATGCTTTCACTCATATGTGGACTATAAAAGCGCAAAGGAACAGGCCAAAACAAAACAAACCTTGATATCTGACTGTAGAGCTGAGGCTACCAGATGGGGAGGAGGGTAATGGAGTGGGAGCAAAGGTTGGAGATTGCTCAGAGGACTATGCTGAAGGAATATTGGTGCTTTGGTGCTGTGTGTGATGTAATAGTGTACACTGTAGACATATGTAGTGTTGTAAATCAATGTTACCCTAGTAAACTTAATAAAGAAAATATGTATCATGCATACAAAAGGTACCAAATAACTCTTGAACTTTACTTTTTGTTATGATTAAGTAAAATTAATTCAAATGAAGTTAGTACTATGTTAAATTAATTAGTAGATACAAAGGTAATGTATAACATATTGAAGACATGATTATGAATATCATTAAAATATTATACAAAATTTTTATTATGCTCACTATTTTTCAAATAAAGGAAGTAAGGTTTTAAAATCTAAGTGGGTCATAAGCTCCAAAGTTATATTTGGACTAAATGAGAGAAAGATTGTCTGTCATTATTATTTTTAATTGCAAGTTCTTGATATTTTGATTCATTGCATGAAGTTATGTCTTTTGTTGACCCACCAAAATCTACCTTGGCCACATTATCCAAATGTATTGACCATTATTGTTGCAAAACACATTACACATTTTCTTCTTCTATTTTGAAAAGAAACTTTTATTGATCTACCCTTCATGAAGTTTTTGAAAATCACATGGGATAGTTGTAGTGCTTTTGTGATTGCTTTTTTAGGTGTTATTTATTTTTAATCACTAGAGCAGTGATAAGTATTGTGGATTGAATGTTTGTGTCTCCCCCAAAATTCATGTTTAAAACCCACCCATAAAAAAAAATACCACCCATAGAAAGATACCCATGATATAATGGGGGGCCTTTGGGATGTAAATAGGATTAGTTGAGGTCATGAGGGTGGGCCTCATGAATGGGATGAGTGCCTTTAGAGTCAGGAGAGAGCTCACTCTCCTCCTGCTCTCCACAATGTGATGACACTCACCCTCCCTAACACTCCCCTCAAGATTTATTTTCTCACCTGATTATTGCCTGTTTGACTTTTCTGATTCCAGGTACACATACTGTGTTGTCCCTGAAGCCTTCCTATGCTTCACCAAGACATTCATCTTGCCCAGAATATCTTAATTGTCACTTGTAGTCTAGGTCAGTCATAGTTTGCCAGGTGACCTAAGTCTCTCTCTAAAAGTGCTTAGAAAAATAGGTTTATTTCAAGAAATTATCACCTTAATGCTTTTTGGACTAAGGAAGCAAAGGTCAGGAATATGACATTCAGAAAGTCCCCAGAGAATTTACAATCCATTGTCTCTTCTATGTGCGGTACTGACAGGGCAGTGCTCAAAAAAAGAACCATGGTTTGGTTGGGAATGCAAACTGCACCTAAGCAAGAACTGTCTTTGAATTCATGAGGCTGAGAATCCAGGAGGTCACCACATCAACAACAAAGAGCAACTTCTCACCCCCTTGTTGCTGTACTCCTGAAGTAAGGGACAGATTTTAAATAATATTGTGCTATAGTGGTGACTGAAAACAATTACTTGGAGCATCTTTCCCCGGTGACCAGATTAACCTTGGACAATATACTTTCCAGAGTTAACTCATATAAAAATTTGATACAACTTTTTCAATAGCAAATGTAGAGTTGCCTTTATTTTCAATAACCAAATGAGACTATGATTCTTTGTAAAGTGATCTCAACTCACAAACACTCTGCCTTAAGTTGTTATAGAAAATAGAAGTAGAAGCTTTGACCTGTAATAATAGCACTGGTCAACAGTGAGATTGTTACTGACTTAAAAAGGCCCTTATCTGTAGTATCTTGGTGTGCTGAACATGAATAAAACCCTGAAAATTTTTTATTATATTTCATATAATTCATTTTGTATGTTTCACCGTGTAAATTTATCCAGTAGGACTGCAACAACATCCTAAATCAGCCTAGAATGATGTAATATTGCATCACATTGCATAAGACCATCATGCACACATCATGCAGAGTTGACTGCATCATTTTCTGATGCAATGTAATATTACTGCCAGGTGGCTGCTGAAGTAAGCTGATGTCAGCAGTGCACGAGATAAAGCCCTGTTGGAAAGGTTGAGCATTGAAAATATTTCCAACTTTGTGTGAGACAGTTTAAGCTACTGTTCCATAGAACTGTTATTATTTGATCCATTTAGGCACAATACAGAACAGTAATGCCTCAAAAGTGCATTAATAGTGTGGACAATTTCTGTCCACAGAAATTTGTGAGGAAGTGACATTTGCCAGCCAGAAAAAAAATCATCACTTCTCAAGGGAAGAAGGCTTATCTTTACTTCGGATGCAAGGTTGGTGACCAAGACAAGACTTCGGTCCCACATATATGCTGTGCTACATGAACAACACAGCTTTCACAGTGGTTAAATGGCAAAAGACCATCAATGCCGTTTGAAGTCCCCATGGTGTGGAGAGAGCCAAGCAACCGCATAAAAGACTTACTTCTGCTTGGTTCCTCCTCTTTCCGGTGGAATAACGAAGCAAAAGGAGTCGAGAAGAGTCTACCCAAACATTCTGTCTTCATTGTGACCAGTTCCACATGGTGAGGGACTTCCTATTCCAGAACCTCCAGCAGAATATTCTCTTTATTAATCTGATGAGGACAAGGGTGAGCCGACCTGTTCTCCTGTTCCATCAGCATGCAGTGATCCAGATTTTCATTGTAGTGCATTATCAACCCCATACAGACTAACACAGGAAGAACTCAGTGACCTGGTTCATGATTTGGACTTATCCAAGGACAAGGCAGAATTGCTAGGATCAAGACTCCAACAATGGAATCTTTAGAAGAAGTTGTCACAATTACTTTCTATCGAAAGAGCCACCAGCAGTTGGAGCCTTTCTTCAGAAAGGAAAGTACTCCGGTATTCTGTTCCGATATTGAGGGCCTCATGAATGCCTTAGAAATCACTCATAACCCACAAGAGTGGAAACTATTTCTAGAACATGCCCCCAAAACATGGCGGCGAACAGACGCTAGGATCAGGCTCTCCCACAAAAAATCGATCTATGGAGAAAAATATCCCTAACTTTGAGAGCTGTCTCGAAGAGAACCGGATACCCTACGCAATACAATCAACCCCAGGGGTGCTTTGGACTTAAAAATAAACTGAAGAGTCGGAGTAAAGAGAAGAGAGGGGACATCTGATTCCACACAGAGGAGCAGAGAGGAGAGATGGGTGGACCAGCTTCCCCTGAGAGCCACTGAATACAAGGTTAGAAACTGCGGTGAGGTCGGAGGGCTCCGGCCAGCCGACTGGGAGTGTGACCCCCACTCTCCCACCCCAAGACCCCCCTCTCTTCCCTGTATGGCAGCCCTGAGGAGCAGGAAAGCAGGAGGGTCACTGTGTCCCATCCCCCACCTGGGGCTAGGTAACATCTCAAAGGGGAGAAAGTCCAAGCAAGAAACATCCCCCACTGGTTGCTAGGTGATAGATTAGCCAGAAAAACCGGTTGGGCTGGAAAACCTCCTGCAGAGACCACCTCATTCTGGGCTTTAGAATGCAAATGGACAGGAGGCTATTTAAGGACTATTGGAATTTAAGGACTATTGACTGACAATCCCCAAAACCCCTCCCATACCTGTTGCTGAAAATATCTCCTGCTGAATCTCTGACCAAACCCTCCCCTGCAAAGTGTCAGCATCTTCGAAACTGAGTCTTAAGGCTGTGCTTGTGCGCAATGGAAACCATCTTCCATCTATTCTATTCCTGAACAGCTGTAGGGAGACAAGTGAAGAAATCTAAGAAGTAGTCTATGACTTGATTTTTTTTACAGGTATTAACCATGGGCTTATTACTCTTGGCATGCATTTTGTGATGTAAACATCAATTTATTGCAAATTACAAAAAAAACTAGAGCCAAATTAGAATTTGTCATATTCGTTTTGAGCACATACAAATTGATAAGAAATGACTAATTTTATTTCAGTAACATGACTTTTGTAAAAATTTGTTGACCAGTGTAGTCTGAACATTTTTCTATTGATAAGCCTACTATGTAATTTTTATTCTGTTCCTCTTATTTCTGCTTTATATTACATTTCCAAATAGGAAAAAGGACTATCACTCTGCTTCTGTAGGTAGGTAGTTTGAAATAGTAGGTAGACAGATTTTATAATGGAAACAAGCAATTGAATTTGGTTGTTTGGAACCCTCCCTTGATAGAGAGATTTTCTCATTGATATGCTTGTTCCCGTAGTGTGCTTTCTCTTCTTACCACATTCACTCAGCATACTGTTTTAAAATTATGTTATGGCCTCACTTTCTCAACAAGATTTAAGAATCTTAATGGTGGAGATATTATTTTTATTATTAACCTACTCAGTACAGAAACTGGAATATATTAGGTGCTCAATAAATGCTTGTTTATTTTTAAGCTCTTCATGCATCTGACAACATCACAAAATTTACTTTCCTCATCTGTAAAAGGGAGATTCTATACCATAACATTAATATTTGGAGAGGATTTCATTTGTGAAAATGTGGGTTTACCACATTATTTGGCATGAATTTCGGTAAATTTGAGTGTTTATTCAGTGGCTTGATTCTAGAAAACATGGTCTCCTATCTTCTTAGACTCTGTTTCTGGGCACCATGCTATACTCTCCTGCAAACTTTTCTATAATATCAGATCTCATCTTTACTGGGAGCATCAGCTTCCTGGACCAAACTCTGTCCAGCCTTTGTATATTTATCTCCAAATCTCTTATTTTTACAGTTATGATTAAGGGCTTCTTAAAATCTCTATATGAAACACAGTGAAAGTTTACAGTTGTCAAAGCTGAAAAGCATCATGATACAACTATTTCACATATAATATACTAGTTGAATTTTGAGCAATAAGAAATAAATAACCCGTTTATATTTCTTATACAGCTGAGCTCAGAATCAATATAACAAAATAAACCCAGCTAGCTTATATTTTTTCTTTTTTCACTGTTTTCTTTGCCTCTTCCTGGCCTAGAGACAGCAGTAAGCTAAATGAAGAACAAGGTAGAAGAGAGGGAGAGGGACGTATAGACTCAAGGACATAGGCTAGAAACTCTCCAGAATAATGCTATTTCAATTTAACATCTAACATCTTGCCTCTACCTGCAACTTCAAATATTAGGAATTAAAAAATTAGGAATACATAATATCCTTCAGGCTATGCCATAAGGGATTTTATTTCCAAACTGTCTCTTGGCAGTAGACTGCCAAGAAAGAAGTTAACTTGTTATCACATAACCACAGGTATTCCTAGTTGAGATTTTTTTGAGATAGTTCCATGAGAAATGAATTCCCTAGAATATTAATGAGGTTTGTGAAAATACAGGACAAATCAGTTAAGGAATCATCTAGATGGTTTTGTTATTTCACAGTGGTCTGTAATAGGCACATCTGAAATAACAGTTCACAAAATGGGAATGTGGTAGCCAGTTTCCCACATGCTTTGCCATTATATGAAATAAATATGCTGTAGAATATGCTATTGAAAATGATTGCTGTTCATAAATAAGGACAGTGGCATCATGTCATATGTGTTACAGTATCACCATTTCATGTGCCTCTCTGTGACTGTTCTTTTTTTTTTTTTTTTTTT
>PVIJ01019676.1:0-22903 GCA_004024925.1 Scalopus aquaticus
TCTGTTGGCCATTTGCTTTTCTTCTTTGGAGAAGTGCCTTTTGAGCTCTTCTGCCCATTTTTTGATTGGGTTATTGGCTTTGTTTTTGTTGAGTTGTGTGAGTTCCTTGTAAATTTTTGTTATCAGTCCTTTATCAGATGTATTGTGTGCAAAGATCTTTTCCCAGTTGGTAGGGTGTCTGTTAGTTTTGGTTAATGTCCCTTTTGCTATACAGAAGCTTTTTATTTTGATATAATCCCATCTGTTTATATTGTCTTTCACTTCCTTCACTTTGAGGGATGTGTCTTTCAAGATTTTGCTGAGATGTATGTCATGTAAAGTTTTGCCTATATTTTCTTCTATACATTTTATGGTTTCAGGTCTTACATCCAGGTCTTTTATCCATTTTGAGTTGACTTTTGTGCAGGGTGTGAGGTAGTAGTCTAGCTTCATTTTTTTGCATGTGGCTGAATTGACATTCTTTTAAGTAACCCTTACACATAACAGGAAAAGGTGGAGCCATCTGCTTCTCATCTATAGATGACGTAAATTGACATAAGTTGCCATTGTATTTGCTATTATCTCTGTCTGGTGGCCCATAGGGTCCAGAAGAGAGCTGCCATTTAGGGCCTACTTAAATTATCACAATATTTCTACAGCTTCTGAGTCACACTTGAGGCATGAGTATAATGTATGAGGTTGCTTATGATCCCATATTAAATAACACATACCACACCCATTTGGAGTCGTGGACATAACCTCCCCACACTGCAAAGCTTGAAAGAAAAGGACCCCTGTCTTCTTTGTTCCTATGATGTACATGCGTCCTTCTTTTCATTTCTTCTTCCCCAAGCTAAGGGGATTATCAAGACTGTGGAGACTATCCCTTGCTTCCCATCAATATGAATTCAGAAAATTCAATAAGCTTCTCACATATAGCTTGTCTGGAAAGCAAGTGAGGTGTGGCTAACAAAATCAGCTTAAGTATTTGCTAGAAACCCTTAGAGTTACCTTGCCACTACTTATTCCTTTCTTTTGAATGTGAACAGGGTTAGAATGAGGATGGGGAGGTGAGGTGGTGGTTGAAGTTGATGCTTCACTTTTACTATCTTCAACTTTAGAATTTTAATAGAAATTGTGAACAAAATGTCCCATTTAGAAAACCGGTCAGTCACATGCCGAAAAAAAAAGAAAGAAAAAAAAGAAAGGAGACCACTCTCTCACAATACACAAAAACTAACTCAAAATGGATTAAAGACTTGGGTAGAAGATCAGAATCCATTAAATGCATAGAATAAGACATAAGCAAAAACATTCCACAACAACAGCTTCAGGGATCTCTTTGGGGACACCACTCCAGTGGCAAGGAATATAAAAGCAAAAGTAAACACATGGGACTACATCAAATTAAAAATTTTCTGCACAGTGAAAGAAACATCACTAAAACAGAAAGACACCCTACTGAATGAAGAACATATGTGCACATTATACCTCTCACCAGGGCCTAATATCCAAGATCTACAAAGAACTCATATAACTCAATAAAAGAGAACAAAGAACCTAATCAAAAAATGAGCAGAGGAGCTAAGTAGACAATTCTCCAAAGAAGGCATACAAATGTTCCAAAGGCATATGAAAAAATGCTCAACATCACTTATCATCTGGAAGATGCAAATCAAAAAACCACAATGAGATACCGCCTCACCAGTGAGAATGGTCCATATCAAACAAACAAACAAACAAACAAACACGCCAGAAACAACAAATGTTGGTTAGGGAATGGAGAAAAGGGAACCTTCATATACTGCTGGTGCGAATGTAGACTTGTCCCATCCCTATGGAAAACTGTGGAAGTTTCTCAAAATGTTAAAAACTTATCTACTATATGATCCAGCAATTCTGCTCCTTGGCATTTATTCAAAGAATGAAAAACATATTAAAATGGATCTATGCACTCTTATGTTCATCGCAGCACCATTTACAAATGCCAATCTATGGAAACAACCTAAGTGTCCAAGGACAGATGAGTGGATTGAAAAAGATATAATACATATAAACAATGGCATACAATTCAGTAGGAAAAAATGATGAATTCCTGATGTAGTGATAAAAGGACACGTCTCTCTTCCCGTCCCACCAGAGAAGCATTCCTATCTTCTTTACTTACCCTCTAGGTTTAGCAACCTTGTTTTCTTACATTCCAAGGAAAAAAGAACATTCCTGAGATAGCACCGAAATTGCTGACCACCAGGTGATAGCAAAGCAAGCTGGCACCTACCTGAATCTCCCCCAAACCTCCAGATGCCTGCATCACAAGGATGGACATGCCAACTCTTGCCCACTTCCTCCCCTTCTACTCTCTTGTAACTCTGGATAAATACTACTGCCCTCTGCCAAGGAGCAAGACAGTAGTCTTTCAAACATGCATCAGCTGCCCTCCTCAATTTGTCAACAAACTAAACTACTTTCCTTCTTCTCAAACTCTGTTTCCTTTTATTGGCTAAGGGAAACAGACCTGCACTCGGTAACATTCTTGTCATTTGCAATAACCTGGATGAAATGGGTGGGGATTATACTAAGTGAAATAAAACAGAGGGGGGAGAAATAAATATTGGATGACTTGACTCATGTGTGTAATATAGACAGACAAACAAAGGAACTAACAAAACTAAACGGAGACCAAATCTAGAAATAACTGCAGAATTGAGGCTGTTAGAGGGGGATGGTAGGTGTGGGAGCAAAGTGGAGGGGGGCCCATGGTATCAGATAAAGGGATATGGGTTCTCTGGGGTAGATGGAGTATAGTGATGTACATGTGAGAAGGAGTGAACCTATTTCTCTGAATCATATACAATGGTATACTTCAATGCTTTCTCAAAAATAAAATAATTTTAAGGAAAGAAATAACGTTATAAAAAATAAAAGCTATTTCAAATGATTCTAAAAAAAAAAAAGAAGGAAAATTTCCACCATTTAATGCAGTCTTTCCCCAAGTATAGCAAAAGTGCAGGTACTTCGTTATCTCTTATCTGCTGCTTTAGGAACATTCTGACTTCAAGGCAAGGGAGGGTCCTTTCTAGCACTCTAAATTATAGGTTAACTGTTCTTTTGGATAGTCTCCTGGAACAGCCCCAAGGGAAGTATTAAGTTGTATTTTGATAAATGAGGAAAAGGGGATGGATGATATTTTAGCTACTATGCACAACAACAAACCAAAGCTACATACTTAAGCTTCTCCTATATTTGTAGTTATCATTGGTGTAACTAAGTCAACTGTTAGCACAGAATTGCAGGACAGGAATTAACATCTTCTGTGGCTTTAGAGTAAGACTACCTTGAGGTCTTACTAGGGACACATAAAGAGTACAGGAGATTGGCACCGTACAAGGTAAAAGATGGCTTTAAATTAGTATGTTACTACTATGGGCTACCTTGCTCTTTTGAAGGAGTGGAATAATGTATACATGGAAGTGATTCCCAATAACAGGTAGATCCTGATTTGAAGATCAGTCTGGGCTGGTGGGATAAATAATCACTTCCCATGAGCACACTGGAATCCCAAAGGAAAAGCTTTGTATTCTGCCTCTGGTTGGAGTGGGAAGTACTGCTATGAATGAGGAAGTTGGCAGGATTGTCCTTTATTATAATATGCAGCAATCACAAAATTCACAACTGAGTTTAGTACTTTTTCACATATTAAGCTAAAAAGGAGGCCTATACTTGTTCTACTTGGTTAGAAGATACTAAGAAATAGAACAAATTGCTTATGTGAAAGAATCCCAGATTTACAGGAGGAGAAGGCATAGACCAAAGTTATATTTCAAAATAAAGTACATTCCCTGGGATTTCTCCTATACTGCCTTTGTATTTTCATCAGTCAGATATGATAATATTCCTTTCATGAATTGAGAATAACAAAACACTGGCTTCCTATCAAACAGTACAAAACATTTTGTTCGGCATTCTGTACTGTAGTCTTTATGTGCAGATTAAAAGCATATTAATCCACGTGCATTGGAATCTTTCTAGATTTCTTACTACTAAGATTACAGGCATATCAACAGTGAGATTCAGTAATGAAAGTGTTCTCCAAGAGTTCTTTGATTATGATGGTCTGGAAGAGCATTCCTCCTAGATTATTCCTAGAATGGCTTTAAATCATTCAACTTTATTATGTGCCACTCCTTTTGTGCTCATTTTACACAATATACAAACATGCAAATAGAGAAACACTTATTCCTTACCCCAAATTTCCACATCAACCCCTCTTACACTCAATCCTGGAAAGGATTCAAGGGGTCAAGTAAAAGTCATTTTGGTTCACATTTCCTAAAATGTTTGTCAAGGAGAATAAATTGGAATTAGGGGTTACTTTCTCTTATTTTCATAAACTAGGCTGACACTATGAGAAATTTACTAAGAATAATTTCTAAGATCATTGGGTGGTGGGGTGGTAGAAATCTACTGAGCATTAAAACCTTTTAATTTGCATACAATATATAATATGGGGGCTAAATTTTATATAACCCTTTCAAAGCATTATTAATTATATCACTCTTTAGAAAACAAACATTATAAACAAATTTTTAATCTCTACAATTAAAAGAAGTAAAAAAATAACTAGATTAATTCTGTTACACTATAATTATAATCATTTCTAACCATGTCACATTCAGTGAGGTGAGGTCATCCTTTTGTATGCAGTATTCCCAAATTTCCAAAATGTTTTAACTTATCTTTTATCTTGATAACCAAAGAGCTTTTTCCATAAAATACAGCAAAGGTGAAAAAAACCTTGAAAGCCTACTAACTCTGTTTCTCTCCAAACAACTGAACTATTTATTTATTTCAGAGATTTATTTTTATTTACTTATGCATACAAGAACTGGGGTTAAAGCCAGCAGTGTGGGGGCGGGGGGTGTGAGAGGATACACCAGAGACAGAGTGGGGAGCAGAATAGGTGGGTCCACTGAGATATGCTACTGAGGGGAGCAGTGGGCAAGACAGGAGAGGTTTGCTGTGCCACGTGGGTTAACTACCTGGCTGGGGATCCAACTCATCCTATAGTGGCTGACAATAGCTTGACAGCTGAGACTTCAACCCCTGAGCCACCAGGGAGGCCCACAACTGAAACTCTAGGAAACTCTAGGTTCTAGCTTTTCCACGTCTACAGTACTACAATAAGGAAGTAGGTGTAGCTTCCCTAGAATTTTAGCATGGTAAGCATATGTTACAAGGAGGTATGAGGCTCCCCAGTCTTAATGAGGGCACGCCAGGCAGGAGTGCTGGGTGAAGGAAGAATTAGTACACCTTTCCAGCCTGAGAAATTATGTGAATTTACCTGGTTTCACCATAATGAATTCACCTCTGGCCATGTATGTAGGTTATCATTTTGAAAATTTATAACTGCATCTCAGTGAGATACTTGCAATCTTTGGTGTTGCGCAGTGATAATTGGTTGGCTTTCAATGCTGCCACAATAATAAATATTTAACTTATTGCAAATAAGGGATACCAAAGCATAATGCACAGTAACAATGTTCATTGTGAAATTTAAAATGTAAGAAACATTTATATCTACTAATATGTTTTTGAAATGTTTACCCATATAAAATTTCCATTATTATACAAAAACTTTCATGATACAACTCCCTAGCTCTTAAATTTTTTAAAGTACAGAATAAACTTCTTAACCCTAAATTTTTGTCACTGCTTCTGAGGTTTATGACTAAAGTAAAAGAAAGAAATACCCCAAGCTGGTCACTTATGAAACCATAAATTCAGTGTGAAACTAGTTTCAAAACTGCAATTCAGGCAAATACATATATATGTTCACATTTATTAAAATTTTCAACATTACTCATAGAAACGAGAATCATAAAATTTACATACTGAATACAATAAAATTCAGTTCTAATAAAATATAGCTGTCATTCTCCTAAATAAAAAATTCTGTGTATAAGGTATCACTTAAAGACATGCTAATATGCCAAAATTTGTAAAATAACCCGAGTCTATCTTAAAATTCCTGCTCAACACAGAGACATATTAATAGACTAAATTAGATCTACCTTTTCTAAGCAAGGAGGAAATATTTATTCTTACAAAAACAAAGGAGGCAGGTATTAGAAACTGCATTTCATACAGTGAAACTTTGCTATGCATATATTCATTCACATCTTTGTGCTGACACTATTCATTTAAGAAGTCCTAGTCAAGACCAATAGAGCAGTTTAATCTCCTGTGATATTTTAAAAATCCTAGAGATTATAAATAGTGAAAAATTTCACTATTTTTTACATTATCATAGGATATGAAACTATTAAATTTTTCATTGTCAAGAGGAAAGCATTAACCCCCACCTTACTTTATCACTGACTGGGAGGTGGACACTTGATTCAGCAACACTCATTAACTGCTAAGTAGATTAACTGTGTTGGCTGTAGCAAAGTCATTTCTAATCAATTTATTAATATCATTAGCCAGACACACTCAGATATGAATACCAAAACAATCAACATAAGAGAAGGCAGGGGACTCCCTGGTGGAGCAGAGGTTAAGCGCTGTGCTGTGGAGCTGTTCGATGCCCGGTCAGGGGAGATTTCCACATGGAGAAGATTCCCACATGGCGCAGCAGACCTCTCTTGCCTCACCAGCTGCTCCCCTCAGCAGTATATTTCCCTCCATCTGCTTGTGCTGCTCCCCACTCTGTCTCTAGTGAACGCTCTCGCCACCCCACACCTCTGGCCTGTACCCCAGCTTGTACGCATAAATAAATAAATCTTTAAAAAAAAAAGAGAGAGAGAGAAGGCAGGACTAACTAGGAGATAAATTGAAGAAAACGATTTTTTCTCTTTCAGTGGACTTTACACTGCCATGTCCTACATCAAAACATCTTAAAGATGCTACTTGTCATTTGAAGATAAAATTGTGGGAGTCCCAATTTGAGTCTGTGCATGACCCACACAAGAATAGACATCTATTGTAGGACACTGGTTGAGTTAGCTTGATAAAAGCATAAGAGTTCTGAGGAGACTTTTGGAAGCATTCCTTCTGAGAGAGAGAGATCCAGGAGTACAGTCTTAGGTCCTCTAAGGGACACAGTGATATTGAGTAGAGCATGATGGCTGTCATTTGTATTGGTCTCCTGATCTCAGTTCTGATTTGACTCACAGTTACATCCTAAAATCTTTTTTTAAAGATTTGTTTATTTATGCATACAAGAACTGGGGTGTAGGCTAGAGGTGTGTGTAGGGGAAGGGAGCGTGAGAGGATTCACCAGAGACAAAGTGGGGAGCAGATCAGGCAGATTGACTGAAATACACTGCTGAGGGGAGCAGCAGGCGACAGAAGTGGTCTGCTGTGCCATGTGGGTTAGCTCCCTGGCCTGGGATTGAACTCGGGTGCTGCAGTGGCTGGTGATAGCTTCATAGCGCTGAGACTTAACCCCTTGCGCCACCAGGGAGGCCCCACATCTGAAACTCTTAGCTCACTGGGAGTATGGGCATAATTGTGTGGGATTTTCTTTTAACAGAGAATAATGGTAGATTCAAATAAAGGCAAGAACTAGCAGTAGATTGTCTGGTGAAGGTGTTGATGTACTCAGTAGAAGCCAACTTGATCAGTAATATGCTCAAAGGTAACTTGTAACCTTCCAGAAATGTTCAAGGAAGGTTCTTTGAAGAAATCTGCAATTATGTGTCATGCAGATAGGGGCATGCACAAATTGAACTATTATATATGTCATACCCACAAACCAATGAGGTCTGAAGAAGTGGGAAACATAAACACAGCTCATAATCCATCTGAGACAGTTTAACATAATTTTACAGTGGAAATTACCTTTGACGCATACCTTGAAGAAGTACAAGGTATTTACAATACATGAAGAGAGGGTCCAAAGCACATTTCAGATTAGAGCAGAGGGGATATACAAAGACATAGAGATTAACTATGCCTATTCATTAGGAACAGTGTATATGGCCCACATGTTTTCCATTTTGTGTGGTTACATTTATACTTACTTTGTGGAAATTCTGCTGTTTGGCACATATGTCACTAGCAGGAGCTCTGCTATTTCTTGTAATTGTTGGGTTTCTTAAACTATTGGGATATAAGGGAACCATACATGCCATGTACTTTCTACCTCCCACACCAAGGTTATTGCAAAGCTTTTAGCAAACTGCAAGTCTCAGCAAATTCCTTGCTTATATTCAACATCTGCTTTGTCATGCAAATTTAGAGGAGTTAAAAATCCCTGTAAATTTTAGGAGGTTGAGCGAATGTCAAAAATCCAGTAACCAGGTAATAAATATTTCTTTAGTTAACCACATGGCCCAGTAATTTGACATAAAATGAATACAGAAAGCTACCTCTGTAGTGCTGAGACTTAACTCCTTCCACCACGAGGGAGGCCCTTCCCGGCCAGGGAGCTGGGTCACATGGCGCAGCAGACCTCTCCTGTCTCGCCCGCTGCTCCCCTCAGCAGTGTATTTCAGTCAATCTGCCTGCTCTGCTCCCCAATCTTTCTCTGGCGAATCCTCTCACCCCTCCACCCCCACCTCTGGCCCACACCCCAGCTCTTGTATGCATAAATAAAAAAATAAATCTTTTAAAAAAAAGAAAGAAAGCTACATCTATAACTTCTTGAAGTTCAGATGGCATTTATACTTGTGAGACAAAAGAAAATGACAGTGAGGATATTAATGTTTAATTGTTAATAGATAACATTGTTTAATTCCAGCATCTCAATGTCATAATAGTGCCTGCAAATGGAACATTACAATTTGAATTTATTTTTCCATCACTTTACAGCACTTATTTTTTTCCCATTGTCTCAAATCAGTAACTTAATTTATTTGTAGAACTTATACAAAATAGAATTTAATTTGTACAGACAAGGAAATGATCTTGTGTTTGTGTGGTTGAATAACCTACAGAGAACAATCACTGAATATAGTAAAAAACATGATTTCTTTGAATGCCCAGGTCAAAAATAAAGCAACTCTAAAATTCAGTGAACAGATAAAAACAAAACAAAAAAAACCTATTTCCATTGATTTTTCTTTTCAACATAATTTGACTGGGGTAGCTTTTCAAAAGCTATAAGTGAAATCATTAGTAACTTAAGTAAAAACTTTAAGGATATTTATGAAGGCATGTACACTATAGTGGGTCTTTGTGAGTTATCAAAACCTTATCATTACCAAAATTAAAAACCAAAAACATTTTATGACAAATTTAAAGTAGTTACTAATATTTCATTTTTATTACCTTTAATTTTAAACAATTTTTCGGTTCAGAGTCATATTTTTTTTCTATTTTTTATTAATGAAGTTTCATTGTTTTACATTTTTGTTAAAATTTTGACAATGTGTGATTTCTCCACTCAGGTATAGCTCTCCCACTACCAAAGCACACAAAGTCCTCCACCAGAGTCCATTGTGCTCCTCTTCCCACCCTATTTTCATCTTTCCCTCTCTCCCTCCCTTTCCCTCCCCCTCTTAGATGCTTCAGATTTATGGTTAGTTTTAAAATTTGTCTTTGTTTGACCCTTTGTTTCATTTCGCTGTATTCCATATATAAGTGACACCATCCAGTATTTATCTTCCTCCTTCTGGCTTATTTCACTTAATATAAGCCCTTCCAGCACCATTCATGTTGCCACAATGGCATGAGTTTATCTGTTTTATTGTGTAATAGTCCATTGTGTGTGTGTGTGTATACACACATATAAAAAAAGTGAAATAGTGAATTGTTGATCTAATCATATATGTTAACCTAATCATATATGTTTCCAGTTACCTCATTAAAATTTAAGTAGAGCAAAGTTTAAAGATGTTAATATATATGTGTGTGTATACACACACACACATACACACACACAAGAAGATGTGAGATATACACACGCGTGCACACGAAGATGTGAGATATCTATCTATCTATCTATCTATCTATCTATCTATATCTTCTTGATCCACTCATCTTTTGGGGGGCATTTAGGTTGCTTCCATAGCTTGGCTTTTGTAAAAAATGCTGCAGTAAGCATAGGAATGCAGGTTTCCTTTCAAATAAGTATTTTTGTGTTCTTTGTGAGGATACCTCGGAGTGGAATTTCTGGATCAAATGGCAGGTCAATATTTAGTCTTTTGAGGAATCTCCACACTGCTTTCCAGAAGGGCTGGATCAGTACATTCCAACTAACAGTATAGGAGGGTTCCTTTTTCTCCACATCCTCTACAGCACTTGTTTCCTTTTTTTTTTTTTTTTTTTTTTGGGCCATTTTCACAGGTGTAAGGTAGTATCTCATTGTGGTTTTGATTTGCCTTTCCCTATCATAAGTGATGAACAACTTTTCATGTGCCTATTGGCCATCTGTATTCTTCTTTGGAGAAATTTCATCTGCACATTTTTTTGATTCAGCTGTTTGTTTCCTTATTGTTGCGTTGTATTAGCTCTTTGTAGATCTTTAATATCATTATTTTGTAGATGCATGGTGTGAAAATATTTTATCCCATTGAGTGGGGTATCTCTTTGTTTCAGTTACCATCTCTTCCACTATACATAAACTTCTCAGTGTGATGTATAATAGTTGTTTATATTCTCCTTTGTTTTCCTTGTGCTAGGGATGAAACCTTGAAGATATTCCTGAAGTTAATGATATGGAAAGTTTACCCCACATTTTCTTTGACATATTTTGTGGCCTCAGGTCTTACATCCATGTAAGATAAAAGAGTAATATTTTCCAGGCACTCTTTCATTATTTTCAGTCATTACAAGCAGCAGCAACATTCTTAAAATCTATGTGTTATGCACATTGCTATAAAATTGTGAATTAGCACCACCTACTCAAAAAACTGTGGGAGATATAAAGTGCAAAGCTTGTCCCTTGAAGGATTTATAATCTAGTTGAGGAGATAAGATACTTGAAATAGATCAACATATGACAATTCTCCTGTATCAAATGAACATGACAGAAAATAACAATTACAGGAATTCAAAGGAGGGTTTGAAATTTCTTCATACCCAAAACTTTGCAAGGATAGAATTTCTAGAGTTTTTCTTAGCCTGGGAAGTTGAGTGGCAAATGGAGCTAAGATAGTATGTTTGTAACCATAGTTATTGGTTATGGTATCCTAAACATGGGATGTTTAATTATATTTATTTTAATCGTTTCATATTTTATTGGAAAATTTAATCATATGTTTCCAATAACCACATTAAAATATAATTATAGCAACATTTAAAGAAGTTAAAATATATAACTGGCATATGATCTTAATTTCTGGACAGTTACACATATATTTTTTTCTCTCTACCTCATGTGAATTTCACAAGAGTTAGGAATCATTAAGTTTTACTTGTTTCAGTTTCAAAAGGTTGGATGAACTTCTTTGACTTTCAGGCTTTCCTGTGGTGTAGATTTTAACTACAGAAACCACTATTTTCCTTGAAAAGCTGGTTTGCTCTTAGTACCCTTCAGCAATTCACTATTTCACTAACCTGCCCCTCTCCTCCTTGCTTATAGAAAAAGCTGTTATTTTAATAAATGGCTTGAAAGTTACAATAGGAAAGATAATAGCCACATATAATCTTACATTGTTTTCTGTGTTCTTACAATTTTAAAGGGGACATTTATTTTGCTAATTCAACAGGCATGTATTTAGCACTCACTATGTGCTGAGTACTATAACAGATATGAAGGATATAAAAATGAAAGGGAAAAAGGTCTCTTTAGATCAGGTATACAAACACAAAAGAATGGGGTAAACACACAGAAAGTACTCAATGTACCATTGCCTCAAAGATCCTTCTTTATCTTCTTTCTATATTTGTCTCAAATTTGTCTCAAATTTTATTCATTTGCCAATCATTTACATACCCATACAATTTTGAACACAACTTCACACCATTATTTGTGCACACCCTTCACTCACCTTCCATCAAAACTCCAGTGCCAATCAATACCCTATCACATCCCCTCCCTTATACTCTCCTTCTTCCCCCTCATCCTTTCTAATACCCACTGTATTTTTTATAGAGTCTAATAATAGCTTTTACTGTGCTTTGCTAGTTTGTTTTATTTGGATATATTCCTCAAATGAGTGAAGTCATCCATCTTTCACTTTCCGGCCTAATTCACTTAGAATAATCACCTCAAGATCCATCCAAATTACTCTAAACAGCACTATTTCATCTTTTCTTAAGAGTTGAGCAGTAATCCAGTGAGTTTATATACCACGATTTTTTTTATCCAGTCATCTGTATGTGGACATTTGGGTTGGTTCTATGTCTTAACTATTGTGAATAACGTTGCTACAAACACCACACAAAAACACACACACAAAAAAATACCATATGATCCAACAATGCCACTTCTAGTATCTACCCAAAGGATATGAAAACATTAATGCCAAATGATTTATGCACTCCTTGATCATCTTTGTAATCTCCTCTTTGTCATAATGTTCCAACCTCACTGGCATCTTTACCGCAAATACACTAAGCTCTTTTCTCATCTCAGGGATTTTGTACTTGTTATTTCCTCCTCCTGAATTAGTTTTCATTGCATTTCATTGCATTAGCGGATTGAGTCCTATTTACCCTATAGCAATCAATATAAATATAATTTCCTCAGAAAAACTTTGTTATGTGTTTTCAGTGCTCCTTACACTTTTCCATTTTAAACTAATCTCAGTTATAAATAAAAAATTGTTCATATAATTGTTTTATATTCCCCACTAGACTAGACTATAAGTTCCAAGAAGGCAGGACTACATCCATATTGTTCACTAGCATATCTCCCGTGGCTAGCATAGGGGTTAGCACATAGAATTTTTTAATAAACATTTGTGGAAGGAAGAGAGGAAGGAGGAGAGGGAAGGAGGTAAGAAAGAAGGAAAGAAGGAAGGGAGGAGGAAAGAAGGAAGGAAGGTTGGTTGTATGTGCATAAAGAGAGTGACTTTGGCACTATCTGACTAATAAGTTTTATCTCCAGTTTTCAGACCCAGAAAGATATGATAACACCAGTCTGACAATGACTACCACTATTAAATTAAAGAAGTTTTGAGATAATTTAGGTAAATGAAAATGCAAGCCAGCAGGATTAGAGTTCCCCAGCATCATGTTTGAATAGATAAATTGAATCTCAAGGCTGAGTTATATAATATCCTAGTTGAACAGGTAGATCAAATTACAGACAGACTAGACTGTTTCAAACAACTTGACCCACCAGATTGACCAAAGATATCATGGCTAGACAGAAGTTGTCGTATCCTGACTAGTGATCATTTCACAATTTCTTGGAGGGGGAAGGTCAAGAGCTTCACATGTGTAGTTGGTAGATGCTGATGGAGCATGTGACTTATGAAGGAGTATGTCTGTACGTTTCCCTGTGTAGCCTAGCTCAGAACATGCTATGACATTGTTCCCCTCTGCCACTCCTTGGCAAACCTGTCCCTGAAAACCCTCTTCCTTGCTCCCTTTGGGGATGCAGGCTAAAATTTTCTTCTTCCAGCATTGGATCCCCTGTGCATAAGTTGATAAAAATCTTGCCCGGTTTATCTGATACTCTAATGAATTCTTTTTCCTAGAGCTTCCCTGAATCCACACTTGTTGGGGTCACTGTAACAGTTTTAAAATGGACCACAGTACAAACAACCACAGTAGTTTTAATAAGGGATTTATTAAATGGGCATTTCCATACTCACACTAAACTCTATTTTCTCCCTCCTTCCCTCTTTAATAAAATATTTTGTATTATGTCTGCAACTCTATGTTGGGGATGGAGAAAGTAGAAAACAAACATCAAAATTAGACCCTTTAGGTCATTTGTAAATGTACTTTTCATGCTATCTGCCCTCTACTCCCACAAGTTATTAAGAATTGCTTGTATAAAGTGATTGCAATCAGTCTTAGGGAGATTAATACAAGCAAAACTAACAGTTCTCTTCTAACTAAAAGTTAATGCCTAAGTTTCCATGTTCATTAATAGGAGAAAAGAGATGAGAGAAAAATTAGTCATTCAGATACTTCTATACTTCTATAGCAACCTAGTCTCTTTTAAGTATCAAAACAACAACTTCCTCTCCATATCTCAAGAGATTAATATGACACTTGAAATTATCTTTTCATCCTACTTTTATTATAATGTTTAAATTCTTATAGTAACTATTTTGGACTTGAGTAAAGGCTTCATAATTGTCATTTTAGTCATTTGATTTTGTTTTCGTCTCTAGATACATTGGAGTTTAAAAAGTAGAATGGATTTATGTTTTACTATTATCTAAATATTGTGGAACACAAAGATAATTCATACAATAAATCTGTATCAACATTATTGGAAATATCTGTCTATAAATAGCTGTTACAAATATAGACAATCATCAATGTCTAGTCCTAAACACCAGACATTGTACTAAAGCAGGCCTTGTTCCATATAATTAAATATACCAGTGCTAATAAATAATCTGCTACGGTCCACTGAAAAGCATAGAACATACAGCTACTTCTGTGATACTTAGTTATTAAAGAACATTTGCCTTTAGGCACAATGATGGCTTGGGTGCCTAAATATAGATCCCCAAGTACAAACTGTGGCACATTGCCATTCTTCCCACTTCCCTTTTCCAGTTGAATATAAAATACCTTTGGAAACCCAGCAGGTACAAGCCCATAAGATGCAAGCTTAAATGGGAGTACCTGCTTCAGTGAAGTGACCCTAGCCACTAAGGGCTCATTGAAGAGTCTGCTTTGTTTCATTAGACCTATGCAAGATCAGCAAATGTCTATACTAATTTTGGACCCATTCCTAAGACCTTACTCTTAGGAAATATGTTTGATATGGGATCGCTCTTCCTGTGTATTATGTTTTTAATACTGGCAGAAATAGAAAAGAAAAACTTATCAAGGAAGGAAAATTGGATCTAATATTTAACATCTCATATTTAGTCTGACAATGATTACTGTATGTATATATATTATTAAATACATCTTCTATTAGTAATTTTAAAAAGAACATTGATATTTGAATTTTTATATTGAGAAATATAAAGATGGTTGTATTTGCTACATCATTACACAGTTTTTGCATTAGCAATAAGAATTCAATAATGGATTAATCTAATTTTGTCATATTTATCAAAATGGCCAAAGAATGTAATTTAGGCTGTCCATGTCTGATTACTTTTTGATAACAGCTCTATTCATGATCAGTGGTTTAACTAGCTAAAACAGTAGATTTGATTTCTGAAAAGACACATCAGTAACATCAGACCCCACATGTTGAAAGTGGTATTTTATATCTTGAAAAAGAAAAATAAATTCACATTTGCAAAAAAAAAAAAATACCTAGGTATTAACATGCATCCTAATATAAAATTAAATATATCAAAATTATCCAATATTAAATAAAAGAAATATAGAAATGCATTGTAAAAATTTAAAGACACTAACATCACGAAATCATGCTATTCTTTTAACATATTAAAATAGAGATCACCTAAAATTCACTATTAACTCGTTGTTTTCACTGGCGCAGAAATAGCGCATTCTAGCCCTGCATAGGCACTGATTCCCCACCAGCTAGAACATGGCCTCAAGGAGCTTGGGGCAAGCTCCCCAGTAGCCTGCACAACTGGCCACACACTCCACCAACAAGAACCCTGACCCAAGGTGCTACAGAGTGAGCTCTTAAAGGGCCTGTGCCCCTAGCCATACGTACCCCAGGCCCAGACACCACACTGACTGGATCTTAGCCTTGAGGAGCTACCAGAGAGAGCCAAGCACAACCCAGAACCCATGAGGCCTAGCTGCTGTTACTACAGACCACAAAGCACCTAGAACAGTGGGAGAGAAAGATGTGCACACAGCAACAGCCCCAACTACAATAGAGTAAGCCCAAAGCAAACAATGGGGAGTAACGAAAACCACAAAAGGTCATGGCAGTCCTCAGGGTAGCAATACGGCATAGAAAGCAAACAAATCTCCAGAACTACAGCACAAAGCAAATAATATTTTTTTTAAAAATAGATGCAGGATTCAAAATTGCTATAATAAAGAAAATTAAAGAATTGGAACAATACAAAGAGAACTCAGAAAAACATTTCAGCGGTAGGAAAGAAAACTCAGAAAAGCAAATGAATGCTATGAGAAACAAAATCAGTGAACATAAGATCAAAATTGAAACTTTAAATAAGAAAATAATGGAATTTCTGGGTGTAGAATGATCAATGGATGATATGAAAAATTCTGGAGAAAGCCAAGGAAGTAGAATAAACTCAATGGAAGATCAAATCTGTGAAGCAAAAAATGCAAACACGGAAATGATCAAAATAGAATAAGAGAGATGTAAAGAAAAAACAATGAAGCAACACTTCAAGAATTATCTGACACCATGAGAAAATGACATATAAGAATCATTGGCATCCCAGAAGAGAGAAAAAAGGAACTAAAAAATTATTTGAAGAGATAATGGAAGAAAAGTTCCCAAACTTAAAGAAGGAAATTTCAATTGAACATACTTATACAGCTGGGAGAACAGGTGGGAGAACTATAGAGACAACACCTGAAGGGAGAAATCCTATATTGTAAAAAAAATTCATGAGTGTAAGAAAATTGTACTTAGTTAAAAAGTAAACAAATACATTAAAAACAATAACAAAAATTATAACAGCAAGCATTCAATGAAATTAAAGTGGATCACTCAAAGAAAATAGAAATAGAACATTTTACCTAAGACATTGGATTTTTTAAAAAAAGTAATTGGTTCATTAAAATTATTTTGGTGCCTTTAGAAATGAATAGGATAAAATAAAATGCAAAGTCCATTAATCTGTGAACAAACTGAACCAATATTTTCATATACTCATTAGTGAAATGAAAGCTTAGGGCCTCCCTGGTGGCACAGCGGTTAACTGCCGCGCTGTGGAGCTGTCGGCAGTAGCGACAAGAGTTCGACACCCAGCTGGGGAGATTCCCACTTGGCGTGGCAGACCTCTCCTGCCTCGCCCGCTGCTCCCCTCAGCAGTGTATTTCTGTTGATCTGCCTGTTCTGCTCCCCACTCTTTCTCTGGTGAACCTTCTCGCTGCCCCATGCCTCTGGCCTGTACCCCAGCTATATGCATAAATAAATAAATCTTTAAAAAAAAAGAAATAAAAACTTCCATAAAATAACTACTTATATTTATATAATACTCCATGGTTTTTAAAGTACTCACACACATAATATTTTACTTAATCCTCTCAACAACCCTGTGAGGTAAGCATTTTCACCTTTCATAGATTTAAATGCAAATTGAAGGCTCATTTAGAATACAGATCTTTCTAAATTCACAGTGCTAATCAGTTACAAATAGGTTCCAAATTCAATCATCTAACTCATAGTCCAGTGCTTTTACCACTAAATTCACAGTGTATGTAGTTTTCACCATCACTTGGACCATTCTAGGAAAAAGACCAGTCCTTATTCTTTTAAGCCATGGGGGTAGATGAAGAACAGCAAAGGACAAGTTCCACAAACTTTCAGTTCAGGTTTGTCAAACAAAGGATTTTATATCCAGAGGAAAAAATAGTCCCTGATGAACTCATAGCACTGCCAAGAAAATACTCTCCTAGTCTAAATGAACAATCTTTGAACTGTCTAGTAAGGGAATTCACCTACAAAATGACGTTTGCCCTTCTTGCAAGTGGAGTTAAATCCTAACAAATTCAAGGCTAAAAAAATAAATAATTTTTCTTATCCATCAATCTAGAAATTCCTTTTCTTTGCTAAATTGATAGAGGCAGTCTCCATATTTTAAGAATTTTCATTTAGTATTACATTGACTTTTACCTTTACTTTATGGATGAAACTTTGAACAAGTACAAACAAATAATGATTGAGATGAAATTATAGCAAGATCCTTAGTAGTAATCAAGACTTATGTGGATTTAAGAAACCGGTAAAGTATGAAAGAAAGTTGTGTCCCTTCAATTCTGGTTGTATTAAATTTATATTGTTCCACCTAAAAATATTTAAGTCTTGCATTTGATATGTCCTAACTGATGATTGCTTAATGTATCATACCATTTTTGAGGAAATATAAAAACATTTGTAAATATTGATCTCTGAACTAAACACATATTTGCAAGAACTATCCCAATACAGTTAATAATACTGTTAAGTCAAAGTGTTTCTACTTCCTCTACAAACTGTAACTTTCACAATGACATTGATCTCTATCGCAATATATTCACTTAGCAATTAAAGACATTTTGTATTTGTAAATTAAAAGCTAACTATACAATACACATTCCAAGATAGCAGGCCAAAGAAACTATTATTTTCTAATAGACATTAAAACAAATGATTAGCATGCAGGAGTACTTGTCTAACTCTTCTATATTCATTAATTATTCAGGATTAATTCTGTGAAAATCCAGACAATACTTATGATGATGAGTTTTTAAGATATACAACTGTTCTAGCAGATAACAAATGTTCATGAATTTATCATGTACTGAAATACAATATAAAGGTCTAGACTGCTAGAAATGTCTTTTACCTTTTTTATGTAATTACTAAATATTGGAGGAGTATGCACATTAACATTTTCCTATTAAAACACATTCACAATTTTCTGAATTATTAAGATTTATTAACCTTGTGCAAGGTTATATACAAATTATTTAAATGATTTTTATTAGTAAAGTGCTTTACAGACATTACATATTTCACATGCATTGCCTCACGTGGTTGTCTCAACAATCCTGGGAAATCAGTGGAGCAGTTAGTAAACCCATTGCCAAAAGAGAAGAAATGCCCTTGCTTAGAAGTCCAGCAGAGTAAATGGCAACAATATACCAGGTATGGTACTAAATGTTGAGAATATGAACAAGCTATATAATGAGGATGTTTCTGATCTAGCAAAGAAGTCCATTAAGCAAGCCTTGAGAATGAGTGATGAGTACTCTGATGGGGAATCAAAAACACTATGGAAGTTCATAAAAGGACAACCTAGCTTAGAATAGTCAGGGAAGTATCCTTGAAAGATGATACATTTGGCTGTTGCAAAATTGGGAAGTTGAAAGACATGCTCTGTGTTTTATATTTTATTGTGAAAGCTGTAGGAGAATTGGGAGAAAAATAAGGGGAAATGTTAGAGACAATGGTTTAAAACAGACTGAAAAGTTAGACTAGTATTCATTAACTATTTAATATGGGGCATATTAATACATTAATATGTTAAATGTATTTCTGCAATCTGTATTTCATTTAATCCTCACATCAATCCTAGGAGATAACTACAAATGGTTTTGATATTGGTATTAGTGTTATTATTAATAGGCTTTTTTTTTAAGATTTATTTATTTATGCATACAAGCTGGGGTACAGGCCAGAGGCGTGGGGTGGCGAGAAGGTTCACCAGAGGCAGAGTGGGGAGCAGCACAGGCAGATAGATGGAGACACACTGCTGAGGGAAGCAGCAGGCGAGGCAGGAGAGGTCTGCTGCGCCATGTGGGAATCTCCCTGGCTGGGCATCGAACTCGCGTCGCCGCTGCCGACAGCTCCACAGCGCAGTGCTTAACTGCTGTGCCACCAGGGAGGCCCTTATTATTAATAGTTTTAATGGTAGTGTTTGATCTAAATGTCTAAATAATTGATGATTATTTAAATACATCATGAGGTCACTCATAAACAGAAAACATAGTAATATTCCATTTTGTATAAAATGATAAGGAAAATTTCAGACAGAATCTGAAAGACATATATCCAGGTGCTAATGGTCATTATCCCTGGGAAGATGGGGAAGATAATGAACAATCTTTGAGTTTATATATATACATATGCAATAAACGTGTTATTTTTGCAATAATATAACATTAAAATTAATTTTTCCTTGGACAGTTAGCTTTTTCCAATTTTTCCCTTTCACAAAAAACCCACATAGAAGGAACAATTGAAAACTAATTAGAAATAAACATTTAATATGGAGAAAGTGTTCTTAAAATGGAACAGAATGCTTAAAGATGCACAAAGGGTTGTAAAAAATCCAATGTTGCATTCAAACAGCCAAGTCAAAAACAAAATAATGATAGTGATTATTTTGAATTAAATTGTGTCTTTCCCAAATTCTTATGTGAAAGCCCTAACCTCCAGTAAAAGTGTATATTTAGAGATAGAGCCTTAGGGAGATAATTATGGTTAAATGAGTTGCTAAAGGCGGGCCCTACTCCAATGGATTTAAGGAAGAGACACTAGGGACACGGGCGTACAGAGAAAAGGCCACACTAGGACACATTAAGAAGACAACCATCTGCATGCCAAGAACAGAGGCCTCAGGTAAAACCAAACTTGCTGACATGTTGATCTTAGACTTCTAGCCTCCAGAAATGTGAGAAAGCAAACATATTGTTGATGCTACCTAGTCTCTGGTATTTTGCTATGGCAGCACAAGCAGATTAAACCATTTACATTATTTAGTTTCATCTAAATCATCATATTGACTAACTTATTTTCAATTCAACAAATAAACAAAAGCCAAAACCACGTCTTTTAGTTTTAGAGAGTGGTTTGGTTTGGGTTTTGTATTTCCTAGTGAGAAAAAGGTAGATACTATGCCGTAATATTTAGCAGAGTATGATTCCACTGGTGCAGATCTGGGAGCAAAAATCTGATTCCAAGGCAAGACCGCACGGTGATAACATGTGATAACAACACATCTGAATTATCTATCATTCCTAGCTATCCACTGAAATGTGGAAGGAAAACCAAGATTGTTACTCATAACTTCACATTCTGCCCAAACTCCAGACACTATTTCAGATCATCTTACTAAATTGCACTTTCATCCAATCTCCAATTGTACTATATGGTTACATTATTGGCTCTGATTTTATTCTTTTTGTTTACTGTTTTGTTTGTTTATGATAGGGGCATAAATATGGGGATTAACAAGCCAGACTTTGGATCCAAACTACCTGGACACAGATTCAACCTCTACCCGTTACTAGCTAAGTGACCTTAAGTTTCTTAAACTCTCTGTGCCTCAGTTTCTGAAGAAAGGTTTTTGTAAGGTTTCAATGAGCTAAATCATATTAAATCCTTAAATTCATAACAGGAGTATGGCGATGCTCTATAACTGTTGATTTTTATGATGGTTAAATGTGATATTAGGGGCGGGGTGGGGGAGGAAAAGGACACAAAATGGAATAGAAAAGAATGCAAGGGACCATGGAGATGGATCACGGGTGAATTGGTGGTGGGCTCCCCAAGGGGAATAAAAAATGTAAAAGCCATAAATAACAATAAAAATATATATTAAAAAAATGTGATATTAAACTATGAAAGAGAGTTTGTCAAAAAAGTCTCCCATCCCCGAGCCTCCTCTTCCTTTTCTTCCTTTTCCTTGTGTGCTATAATAATGAACACTTAAATGTGCTTCCTGTGATCAAAATATAAACCATGTTGATAAATGAAATGATAGATAAAATAGCTTTAAATAAATTTAACAGTATTATTTATCATCACCTCTGATTATTACCTTATGGAGAATTCCTACAAGTAAAGTTATAGTAAAGTTATGGGATAAAATATCTTAATATTACATCGTAATTTCCCTCCAAATAGGGTGAACCAAGAAATGATCACTCACAGCATATAAGACTCCCCACTTCCCTGTTTACTAGTAGCATTGTATATTTCACCTTGTCATCTTTGCAAATCCAACTGGTAAATACATACTGTCATTCTTTTAATTCAATATTTTGATGACTAGTAAATTTCTAGTATATGTGTTGACATTTGTATCTGTTTCATGGACTATCTTTAATAAGTTTAGGTCAATTTTCTTTTATTTGATACATATACACACATCTAAGTGTAAGGCATGTACATAACTATCATGCACAACTGGAGTCTTAATGAAGTTTTCCTCTTTTATTCTTCTCTCTCATTTTGCTTGTAATACTCTTTTATTACCTTCAGCCCCATAAGCTGTGTTAACAGGTTAGCGTGTATCCTTCCAGAGTTTTCTCCATGGTCATATAATCAAGCACAATATGAAAAGGACAAAAAAGGGAAGCTGAATGTGTGTGAGGGTTTTCATATGGGGGTGGGCAGGAAAGGAGAGGGAGAAAGAGAACATTTAAGAACATGGATACTCAGGGATCAAAGTGTCTGTGTTCAAATAGCATTTTGGCCATTTCTTAGCTATGTGAATTTGCAAAAGTAATTTTACCCCCCTATCTCTCAGTTTCCTCATGTTTGAAGTGGGCATAAAACGTAATACTTACCTCAGAATTTGCTCAGGGTCCTGGTTTCTTCTGACATTTAGAAACCAAAATCTGAGTGCTGGGTGTGCTTGTCACTATTTGGTCTTGTTTAGATTTTTAAGTGCAGTAGATGTAGGAATTACCAAATTGTGAGCTTATGCTGATTCTTTGAGAGTACATCTAACCCCAAACTGCTGGATGCCATCAACCTATTTTTCCCACAGTGAAAACTGATTCTCATTATATTAATACAAATACTCATTTATTTTTGTATATACACAAAAATGCCTAGAAATCAGCACCAATGCGACCACTCAAACAAATCTACAAAGTATGAGATTTCTTTGCAGTTCTTTCATTTTTAGAGTGTGTACCACTAAGAGGTTTATAGTTAGAGCAGTGTGTTCAAAATTACTGAAACAAGTTTTTATTTTCTAAGTAATTTTGTTACTACTTTAATATTTAGATATGTACATTTATTTATTTATTTTTTTATAATATATATTTTTATTGTTATTTATGTCTTTTACATTTTGCATTCCCCTTGGGTAGCCCACCACCAATTCACCCGTGATCCATCTCCATGGTCCCTTGTGTTCTTTTCTATTCCATTTTGTGCCCTTTCCCTTCCCTCCCTCCGGCTCCTTCCTCCCCCCCTCCCCCCCCACTGATT
>PVIJ01019677.1:0-22898 GCA_004024925.1 Scalopus aquaticus
ATAAGCCAGAAAGAAAGAGAAAAATATCGAATGGTTTCACTTATAACAGGACTATAGGGAAACCAAATAGGAGAGAGACACTCAGCGGGGCAGTGGGGGGGGTGGTGGAGGGGGGGATGAGGAGGGGTTGGGGGGAGGGGAGGATAAGGGCATAAAATGGAATAGAAAAGAGTACAAGGGACCATGGAGATGGATAACAGGTGAACTGGTTGTGGGCTACCCAAGGGGAATACAAAATGTAAAAGACATAAATAACAATAAAAAAAAAAGTCAGAATCACAAAGGAAAAAATGGAAGATAGTACAACTCAATTTTACTATCTCATTGATTTCAAGCAGTAGTAGCAGGATGTTTTTCCCCAGAGGTGCTGGGGTTCAGGCTGTGTGATTACCAGTACAAAGCAGTCCAGTAAATATATTTATGTAACAATTAATAATATGTAATAATTATATATTTGTATTTATAAAGTAAACATTCATTTTATACACATTAGAAAAGAAATGACTTTCTCTGTAACCTGATAAAGAAACAAAAGACTAAAAGTCAGAATTATTTTGCCATTTGGTACAAATATTGGCCTTCTAGAAACTATATGGGAATTACTGATTACAGAAATGCTGCAAACTGGAATGTGTTTAGGATACTGAATTCCTTTTGTGACTTTGCTTATTACTTCAAGAAAGTGGTGAGTACATTATAAGCAAATGGCTCACAGAGAAGCACATTCAGAATTTGTTGTCTGATATTTGTAAATTGCCTAGATGCTTACAAATGTTTGTGTGTCTGTTCATTGAGGACAAGATGGAGAATAGAAAGCATGAAGGAAAGTCTTACAGATGCAAACATATCTTGACCTTGAGATTAAGGTGACAGTTCTCATTTTTACAGTCCCCAATACAGCAAGATTTAGATGAAGTTCACCAGCAACATCACTAAACAGTCAGATTTCTGAGCCATGGACAGAATTCCATGTTGTTTGCTGCCTTCGTCATTTTGTTTTGTTTTGTTCATGTTCATTCTGAGTCAAGCAGTAGGTCTCTTCTCAAGATGGTTACAAAACAAATAAAAAATGAGCAATTGGAAAAAATTTCCTGAGCAACATCCTCAAATTAAAAACCTGCAAGTTACTGAAATAAGTAAATGGTTTCAAGTGGTCCAATGTATTTATTATTAGCTTCATGCCACCAGGCAAGGAACTCCATGAATTACACTTCTCCATGCCCTTGGCAGAAGCCCAATTAGTCTGGATGCTCACAGAGACTGCAGAGACTGAGTAAAGGACCAGAGCGAGTCAACTGGCATATTCTGGAAAGACATGCTTCTCCAAAAGGGTCAAAAACACACCAACACTAACAAAATGTATCAACCAGGCTAAGCATTTTGAGCTGCAAAATGTTCATTTACTATATGGCATCTCATTGTTTTCATAACCAAAGCCCTAATACCATGTTGAAAAGGGAATTTACTGGATAGGATTTTAACAATAAAGAAAAATTTAACAGAAATGTAAACCTTAAAAGTCCTATAAATGTACTGGAGAGTAAAGTCAGCACAAAAGTGAAAGGAATGAGGGGAATTTGCCTGGTGTTTGATGCAGAAAGCAATCTCATTTGGGAAAAGTCTAGGGTGGTATATTTCATTGTCTTATGAAAAATGCCAAATAGGGCTTCAAATAAGATTCTAAACAGAATTCATATGACAGTTTTTGCAATAGGCAAAAAACCTTCCATTAGTTAAAAAAAGCAAAATGGTGTGTATACCTATACAAAATACAGATGTGCAGAAATAAATACGATCTCAAGCTGGCCCAGAGCCAGGTAAACATGTGACCTAAGGACCTCCCTAATTTTAGAGGGCTGCAGTCTGGAAAAGTGATTAACTATCTAAATGCAAGTGTTACTGCTCTGTGCCCCCAGGGAATGTTGGGAGAGAAAGGAAGGCTCTTATATCCTAATTAAAAGTCCAAGCTTTTGCCCCATGGAATGCAAAACGCCTTTGGATACAGGAAACTGTTCTTTATCCAGCTACACTCATAAAGCTGTCAATAAGTTGAGAAAGTGGCCTTGATGGTGTGAAAAAAACCACCTCTTTTAAAGCACTGGCTACTAATAAAAATCTTTTCTGTTCAATGAAGTCCAACAAATCATCTAGGATCATATAAATAGCAAATTTAACAGCAAATTAGCAAGGCCTATAAAATATATGACCACTTAGGCAGCAAGAAAAGCCAAAAATCAAGGTTGGAGAATTACTAAATTATAGTTAAAAGATTTTTTCTTTTTATGCTTTTCATTGGAAGCTTTTAAAAATGTATTCTGAATGACTAAACTCCCTTTAAAGGGGTATATAATTAAACTAGCTGAGTTTGTGAGGGTCAGGGCCCCTCACACTTGATCGCCACCAGAAAATGAGTAATGATTTGCTCACTCTGAGGAATCTATCCAGAGCGTGCAAGCCTAGCCACGCTAACATACCATCTTCTGCTTGTCTGGTAATGGATGCTAGACTAGTGCGAAGATAGCTACTGCAGCTATGAAACAAAAATCACATTATCTCTACAGATGCTAATGCTTTCAGAGAAATAAAATAGCTACTTCCCTTTAAAAAACTGACAACTACTTAAAGAGTTTTCTGATAAACCTAGGAGTCAGATTCTGCTTTGAAGAAGTCATTAATATTAATACCAGGGCATTTATTTATCCTATAAATTCTCAATTGTTTTTTCCCCTGTTATAGAGATTCTCATTAGTTGTACCCCAGAATATAGGCAGGGTCATTACTAAACTAGCACATTCCTGATGTTTCATGGAAGGTTATGTGAATTCTTTATTAAGAACAAATTCTCCAAGCTGGGAACTTTGCAATAAAAAGTCTTTTCACCAAATTTGGCCCACACGATCTCTGCTTGGATCTGAAACATTTTTTTGGAAAATGTAAAAGGGAAAAAAAAAATCAACATTCTTGAAATTTCCATCTTAAATAAGTATTAGAAGAGTTGATGTATTTATGATGATTTCTTGACTGGTTATTTAAGCTGTTGCTGTGCTTCTCAAACTTTTGTTTCTCTAAGGATTCTTTTCCTAGAACATCTGGAAGAATGACAGCTGAAAATAAACATCTCATTCTTTTTCTTCATTCTCCCCCACCTCTTAGAAATTAAAGAAAATTACTATCAGAAACAAAAAGGAGGGAAATACGTGTTCTTCTTCAGCATGGCGACAAGGAAAGTACATTTCAAGCCCTGAAGACTTTGGATAACTGTTACCTGGGGGTGAAGAGGAGCACACTAATGACAGGGAGGGATAAGATGCAACTGTCCTGAGCTTTAGAGCATCGCTGTCCAGAAACAGGAGGTGCTACCCAAATGTGAGCCACAATGTAATTTTTAAACTTCTAGCAGTCATATTTTTAACAAAAATCAAAAGAAGTTGGTGAAATTAACTTTAATATCTTCTACTTCACCCAAAATATACAAAGTATTATCATAGAGACATGTATTCAGTTTATAAGAATCACTGAGCTACTTTACATTTTTTTAAACTAAGTCTTCAAGATCTAGTATGTATTTTATACATAAAGAAAATCTCAACAAGGGCTGGCCATAGCTCAAGTGTTTGGTAGCCACATGTGGGATAGTGGCTACTATATTGGGGCGTGTAGGTTGATAAAACAAATGCAAGTACACCAAACAGAACTAAGGGACAAAGACTTCTCCATGAAACATATCCTCTCCCAAACGCAGTTATGCATGTTCCTGAACTGCTGGAACTCTTCTGAAAATTATAGGAGCCTCCCACTCCCAAATCTATCCATTATACAATGAGAAGTTACAGCTAAACCACTTAGGGACTGAAGATCAAACAGAACAGAAAATGACCCACAGAAAAATTGTTTCTTCCTCTCTTCCTTCTGGCCACCCCACAAACACACATACACAGAACCCTCATTTTAATAAATACAAAGAAGAAACTGGGCCTCCCCGGTGGCGCAGTGGTTAAGCTCTGCGCTGTGGAGCTGTTGGCAGTGGCGACGCGAGTTCGACACCCGGCCGGGGAGAATCCCACATGGCACAGCAGACCTCTCCTGCCTTGCCCGCTGCTCCCCTCAGCAGTGTATTTCTGATCTGCCTCTTCTGCTCCCCGCTCTGTCTCTGGTGAACCCTCTCGCCGCCCCACGCCTCTGGCCTGTACCCCAACTTGTATGTATAAATAAAAAATAAATCTTTAAAAAAATAATTAAAAAAATATGCCTTAAAAATACTTATTTAAAAAAAAGAAGAAACTATATAAAGACCAAATTTCTAAGTGTTTAAGTAATAAAATATTTTTAAAAGGAAAAGATAGAGGTAAAGACTTAACAAGACAGTTAAATTCTACACATATGAGAACCTACTGAAAGCCCCAAAACTATGCTAAGGGTTAAGGATACAGAAGAAAGAAATGTTCTCTATGAGGTCCACTCCTGGGGGAAAAGACACACAAGATAGTTTAAAACCAAAGAAAATAAGAATATGATTAGCTACCAAAAATGAGGTTCCGAGTTAGGACCAACTACCAAGTTAGAGGCAACAGTCTATACAGGAACATCCTCACTTCTTACACTAATTGGAAATTCAGAGGATGTCTTAGGTCAGGTTGCTATAACAATAATACCATTGATATGGTGATTTAAACAACAAAAAATTATTTCTCACAGTTTTGTAGGCTAGGAAGTCCCACTCCACTCCAAGGTGCCAGAAGGTTCTGTATCTAATGAGGAGGTTCTAATTCTTCCTAGTCCAGACTGCCATGAGGGATGAGAAAGGGAGCCCCCTGGGATTGCTTATAAGGAGATAATCCCACTCATGAAGGCTCTACCATTATGACCTAACCACTTTCCAAATGGAAGGAGTTGGGAGATCTGAAGACCAAATGGAATAGAAAATCACATGCAGAAAATTTGTTTCCTCTTTCTCTTTCTTCTGGCCATCCCACAAACACATATACACAGAACCCTCATTTTAATAAATACAAAGAAGAAATTACATAAAGACCAAGTTTCTTCATTTATAAGTATTTCTTAAGCAACATCATCACCCTGGTGATTAGGATTTCAGCATAAAAATTTGTGGGTATACAAATATACATTCCATAACAGGGAGTTCCCAAAATCACCCTCAGGTTTGATAATTGACTAAGAGGATTCACTGAACTTGCTGAAAGCTGTTGAAGCCACAGTTGTGGTTAATGATAGGAAAAGTATAAAGATAAAATCAGCCAAGAGAGGAGAAACATGGGGCAGAGGCTAGGAGATTTCTAAACTCCAAGCTTCTGGTCCTTTTCCCATGGAGAAGTGTTACACATTAACATGTGACAATGTACAGAGAGTGGTGCCTCCCAGGGAAGCTCACACAAGACTTTGGTGTCCAGCATTTCTACTGAGGGTCAATCCCATACTGCCTGGATGGCTGACACTTAGTGTGCAAACGCTCCCAGAAGCCAGGTAAATACCTCTGTCTCCAGAGTTGAGTCCCTCCAGAGTCCAGAAGTGATACCAGATGATACAAAATCCTCAGTGTGAATCACACTATGACACTGTCTAGTAGTCAAAGCCCACAGGCAGACACCTTTGTGGGGCAGGGTATTCCAGGTGTCTAGAGACTAACGCCCAGCATCTGAGGACAAAGGTCACATATCTCTGGATAACAGTAATTCTTCACTAAATAGAAGGTTATAGAAACTGTCAGAATATGGAAAGATCAGTCTGGACTAGAGGAATTGCAAAGGATATGAGATTTTTCACTCAACACTTTAAACATTAACATGAATTGAATCTAGTGAAAACAGAGAAGCTTTAGAGATTCTTGAGCAAGAGTGCAACAAAATGCCCAAATAAAAAAAGTATTTTTGGAAAATTAACATGATTATGAATTCTGCTTCTCTGTCCTATTTTTCCCCCTCTCTTCTTAGGAAATGACATCTGGTATCATGTGTTTAAAAAGTTGGGTGCTCTAATTATAGCATTGAACTCCATTTGAAATTCTAGAATCACAATTTACATTGTGCCATTTCTACTGGGATGTCAAATGAGCATCTCAACATATCCAAATAGAATTTGTGATTTTTCCCTATTCCTTTCCATCTGTCTCATTTGAGTATAATACCATAATTGACCCAGCTGCTTGAGCAAAGACATCAAACTATCCTTAATTCCTCTTTCTCTGTCAACATCTAATCTAGTGGCAGTAACATTCCAAATCCAAATCCTATCTTAAGCCCAACCACATCGAGCTGTTGACCTCAAACATAACCAGTCAGTTAGTCTAACAACAAAATAGGTTTATTCAAAAGCAAACAACAGACTAGAGAGTGCCTTCATGATGAGACTCACATGCACTTTACCAAAACCCAGGCAACAACCCCCTAAATCAAGTTTAGGGGATCTCCCCCTCAGTTCCACCAGAGGAAAAAAAGCATCATTGCTGGTAGGAGATGGAAGGCATGTTGGGCCCTGTAGTTTGATCATTCACGCATATGTGTACACTCTCTTCCTAGCATCCTGCTCTCATTTCAGTAGGATTCTGAACACTAATGTTCACACAGTCAATTCCACTGTACCAATCTAGTACAAAACATCATCATCTCTATTTATATTCTGCTGATTATCTACTCAGCAGTTGCCTTCTTTCCCTCCACAATCCATTCCACACAACAGTCCTAATGATCTCTTTAAAGCTTAAATCACATCATGTTATAACTCTACTTAAAGTCCTTCAATGGAGCTTGTCAACTCATTTAAAATACCTAAGGGCCTCCTTGGTGGGGCAAGAGGGTAAGTCTCAGCCCTATGAAGGTATCAGCAGCCACTGCAGTACGATTTCTATCCCGAGCCAGGGAGCTTACCACATGGCACAGCAGACCTCTCCTGTCTCACACACTGTTCCCCTCAGCAGCGTATTTCAGTCAATCTGCCTTTTCAGCTCCCCACTCTGTATCTGGTCAATCTCTCAGCACCCCCCACCCTCAATCTGGCCTACACCACAGCTCTTGTATGCACAAATAAATAAATCTTTTTAAAAAACAAAATAATACATAAGCTCCCACAATCACCTTTCAGCATCATCTAAATAGTCTGCCTTCCTGTGACTTCATCTCTCATGGTTCTTTCCCTTATTCTTCAGTCACACTTGCTTTTCTCCTGATCCTTGAACAGTGAGCTCGTTCCCATATCTGCATGCTATTCGTTCACTCTTCAGAATGCTTCTGCCTTAGATCTTCCCATAGGTGTTATCTTTTTATTAAACTCTCAGATCAAAAAAAAAAAAAAAGCTCCAATGAGAGGTCTTTCCTGATTATTTTATTCAGTTTGTAGCCACTTCTAATCACCACCAGAGTACTGTTTTATTTTTTTAATTTCTAGTATCACTTACCTGATTTAGTTTCTGTCCTTTCATTTGTTTAGTTGTGTTTCTCTCTAATCAGAATATATTCAAAAGTAAAATCTTCAAAAAAGTAAAGTCCACATTGCTTACTTCTCTATTTCCAGTACCTACCACAGGGCTGGACATATACTATGAACCGCCTGAGGTTGAATGAACAGTGATGAATTTCAGGATTTATTGCAGATATTCAACATTGTTATGAGGAAAAAGTCTATTTCTTTATGTTTCCTCTTTAATTAAATTCCTATAGTAAGTATAATTACTTTTATCTTCAACCTTACCATGACTAGCTCCTTCAAAGAAAATAAGATGCCGTTTCATTCTAAATTTCTAAATTTTGATGAAGCAGAATATGTTAAAAGCTTTTGAAGTTGAGACAAAGCATGAGATAAATTATTTTCAGACCATGGCATTCCAAAGCCATGGAAGGTTCTATACTTGGTTCCTCGAGTCATCCAATTTTTCTATTAGAGTACTTTTTCATGTTGAGCTGTCCAGACTACAGAGGCATGTTCTTTCTTTTTCAGTAAGTGACTTCACAGACAGGTGCCAATAGAATGACTCCTCAACAATAACATTTCTAGCTAAAAGGTATGGAGTTTGGAAGACTTCCTCAGTGTCCTTAAAATGATTATCAGGTCTACCCAAATAAACTTAATCCTGGTTAGAGGATTAAGGAGAACGGAGGTATAAAAGTATCTCAATGGGGTGGGAGATAGTGAAATCCTAAATTAAAGTCTTAGGAAACTGTAGGAGTCAAAAAGAAGACAAACATACAATAAATAGCAAATGGTAACTGAAAACAAGGGACAACAGAGAAAATTAAGAAACCTGATGCCAACACATTGAGCCTCATTGTAAAATGAACACTACAAAGCTTTAATGAATATAGAAAAATTGAGGTGTACAAATTATTTTTTAAGGAAGAATATGTCACTGTGAAGTAGTGATAGAACTGCTATCCACAAATGTCAAATAATCAGTTAGGAAATATAAGAATGGAGTTAAATGGTAGTCTGAAGCCAGAGATCAGACGTTGACAATCCATGGCCACACCTGCACATGACATGCCCCAAAGTGATATAAATGAGAAATTCCTAGGTCCCAAAATAGGCACAGAAGGAGACATCATAATTTGTGGCACAGGCACAGAAGACAGTAGTTACATAAATATTAATCACCAAGTACGTAACAGCTCAGAACCCAGACATAAGGCTTGGGTGACATAACTTTCTGAGAAGCAAAATCACCATAGTAACACATTTTTTCTGGGTCATGGAGTGGCTGTTCTAACAGGGAAGATGACAAAAACCTGGCAACTCTCTTCAAATGTGATAACTGAATAGTCAACCAACCATCACCATGACCTGGATGCATTCTCATGCAGCACAGGAGGAGGTACCTAGAAACTCCTACTCTCTGATATATGTTCTTTCTCTATGCTGGTTTCACATCATTTTTTATCCCAAGTGGAGCATGAAAAGAGTCTCTACCTTTCATTTCTAAGATACTTAAATTCAGTGTTTGTCTTCCAGGATCCAATTCTAACACACTAAAATTTTATAATAAAAGTAATAAAACATTTTTAAATTAAAAGTATAAAATATAAAACCATCAGAAGAGATACAATAAAGGAATAAATCCATGCTCGCAACATCCTAGATTTTTAAAAAATGAAATTACTCTCAAGACATGAACTCCAGTTAGCCAATTAGCTGAAATTAACCACAGTCAAATTAAACCCCAGCTAATTCTGACCTTTTGTTAATTGGGGGCTTCACAATAAAGCTTTTGGGTTTCCTCACTTTGCTTGTCTTCTCACTCTGCTACCTGCAGCAGGCTGATGACTGTCCCGGGAGATTGCCCCTCGGATAAACCTACTGACTTCTGTAGACAGTGGTAGATCTCCTCTGTCCTCTGCAAGAGTACTAACTCCTCCAGTCCACAGGTCAGTTCTGGTTGCCTATGCCACTCATCCGTGGAGCTGGAACTCAGAGTTCATACTCCTGGAGGCAGTTGCCCAGGAACTGCTTTTGTGAGTAGCTGTTGCCACCACACATAACCCCTCGGTTTCTATCCCGGAATGTAAGATTGGAGTCTCACCGAGTTACCTTCCGTGTGCCAAGGGGTACTGTCATTTTACTCATCAGAACTGTATCACTATAGTTTTATTCCCCACTTCCCCAGGAGGAACATGAAACCACTTCTTGCCCAAGACCACAGATGAGTCTCAAGACTTGCATCAGGACTGAGCACACTGCAGGGTGAGGGCAGGTAGAACGAGTAAAACCCTGCTCCAAAATATCCTCATCCTAATCCTTACAACCGCATATCATTTCAGGTTGTAGGGATCTGTTATCAAGGGATAACAAAAAAATGTTATCTCAGGGAACAAAGGGACTTTCAATATGCGATTTAGAATTTGGGGGTGAAGATTTTATCCTGGATTTCAGGTTAGGCCCTAAATGCAATTAAATATATCCTTATAAGAGGGAGGGAGGAAGGTATGATTCCACAGAAAAGGAGAAGATTATGTGACCAAAGAAAGAGAGATTGCTTGAGTGATGCAGCCACTTGCCAAGGACTGTCGGCAGCCATCAGAAGCTGGAAGAGGCAAGGAAGGGATTCTCCCACAGAGTCTCTGGAAGGAGTGTGGGCCTACGGACACCTTCACTTTAGTCCAGTGACACTGATTTCAGACCTCTAGATTCCAGAACTGTGAGAAAATACACTGTTGTTTATTCAGGATATTTGCTCTCTCATTCAACTCATTCCCCAAATGTATTTTTATCCTGTGTGTTTTAGGCTACAGAAGCAAAAATAGCTTTCTTTCCCCTAAATATTTATAAGAGCTGTCTTCTTTTATAACAACTGTTTCACAAGAATCAAGAGCTGACCTGTAAACTGTGGTTAGTCCCTTTTTAAAGATATATCTTAAGGTATTTCCCCCCATGAATACTGCTGTGTCTATGGCTACCCAGGTTTAATTATTAACTTAAATTTTCTAATTTAGCAATTTATAATTCCTGAGAATTTGAACATTTCATCAACATTGAAATTTATTGTCATAAAGTATCATATTATTTGTCTACTTTCAATAATTCTTAGTATCTGTTTGTAGATAAGGAAATAACATTTCATTAATGTTAAGGTATTAACATTACCTATTTTATTATCTTTATAAGAACTGTTTCATAATTTGCAAATTTTTCTTTTTATTAATCTCTGTTCTTATTATTCTTTTCCCTGCTTTCTTAGTTTGTTCAGTTCTTGTTTTGAGATTCTTTAGTTTCTTTTGTTGAATGCTGAATGTTTCTTGTTTAAAATATAGTTAATATTTTTTAATTTATCAGTGGGCTTTAATATTTTCCTTTCTACAGCATAGCAGAACATCTGTAATAGTCATCCCACTTGCCTCAGAGGTGATTAGAAATTGATGTAAAAGAAATTCAAATGAATACATTGATAAAGTTAATTAGCATACTGGGACTCACAAAATGAAGGCCACCCTAATGGCCTGGGCCACTTCACAAATTCAAACTTAAGTCAACCTGTTCTTATAAGAAACACCTATCATAATTCTCTAACTCAGCTTTAGCTAACTTATGTGACCCCAGAAAACAGGACTGGCTAGCCTTGTAAAGAAGGACATTATCTCCTACCTAGTCATGTCCTGCTTTCATGTTGTCTCTTCTAATGTTCTATAAAGTCACTCTTGTCCAAAATCCCTCAGGGAAAATGCTCCACTCTTTATGAAGCACAATACTCCCCAAACCATTGATTGCTTTCCCTTGAATAAAAGACATCATGCTTGCTACTAAATTATTATATTTTTGTAATTTGACAAGATTGAAGCAATGAACAGCTCCCTCCACTGAAGAACAGAATTTTGCAGCAATATTCACCTCTGCCTTGAGAAAAAATTGTCTGAATTTCTTCTCTATTATCCTATCAAATGGAAGGTTACAGGGGTATACATTGAGTATTTAATAAAAGTGTTACTAACTTGCAGAATAAAACAGAAAAGGTTACACTTTTCTAACCACTGGGAGAACTCTGGGGAAAAGAGCAGGAAGGCAGCCTGATGTGTCAACCACTCTCCCACAAACACTAGCCCAGAGAAACGGAGATGGTTAGATAATCTACTATTGCATAAATCTATGTAACTGTAGAGTTTTTTTCCCTCCTTAATCTACAAATAACTTAAGAAATTTCTAAATTATTTTTATTGAAGTAAAACTGCATTATAGCATTATAGCATTACATAAGTTTCAGGTCTGCATCAATGTAAGTCAACATCTGTATATACTATTATACTATTAATATTAACATTACCACTAAAAGTCCAATCGTACCCCTCATCATTCAATTGGTCCTCTTTACCCAACTTACTAACCACGCTTCCTCCTTCCCCTCTAGTAACCATTAACTTGGTATTATAATCTGAAAGTTTATTTTTGTTTTATTTATTTAATTCAATCCCTTAGTGTCTCTGTATCACGAATGAAATCACATGGTGTTTGTCTTTCTCCATCTGAATTACTTCACTAAGCATACTCACTCATCCATGTTATTGCAAAAGGCAAATTTCATCTTTTTTTTTTAATAGTTGAATTGTATTCCATTAGTGGAAAAGATATAGGCACTCCATGTTCACTGCAGCATTATACACAATATCCAAGAGCTGGAAGTGCAAACTGACAGATGATTAGATAAATAAGATGCATTTATGTATGAACAAAAGAAATATTTATAAATTTCTATGGATTTTGACTTTTTAGTAGGTTTTTTTAATATTATCTTTTTGTTATTAATTTCTAATTATATTGTAAAGTGGTAAGAAATTGTGACCAATAATAGTACCCTTTGGATATTTTTAAGAATTTTTTTTTAAGTTTAGAATATGAAAATATATTTTAAAGTTCTATTTCTTGTTTATAAACTTCAGCTAATGTTTATCAATTTTTCCTTTGTACTTTTAAAATTCAACAATGTTTTTTCTCGCTAGGAACATGTCTAATTCCACCTTAGTTTTCATTCCCTATTTTTGCTGCATCAATATTTGTAACACTATTAAAGTTACAAAGATGAATCACTTCTTTGACGTTTTGACTTTCCAACAAAAATCTAAGCTGGACATTTTGAAATGCACATAAATGAAAAATATTTTCATACTGTTTCAAGATTACTTCATTTGTTCCTGATAGTCATATAAGCTAGACTGTGATTTACATAATAGATAACGGAGAAATGCATGAAATACCACAGCTCTCACATGAGCATAAGAAATCAGAAAAAAAGAAAAGCTAATTTACAAAGGTATAAAACTGAAAATTTAAAAAATACATGAATAAGCCAAATACCTGAAATATGCAGTACAATAAAAGTTTATTGATGAATAAACAAAATTCCCTTAGCTAATTCCAATTTACTTGGCGTTAACAGTGGGAGAAAAGTAGGCCTCAGTCTGATCTCTTATTTTGGATCAACATTCCTACTATGATCCTCTTGTGAAAGCAGAAATTTGAAAACTCAGAAATACTATTTCTTTAAGAATTTTGCATTTTTTTCCTATTACTGGTCTTATCACAGATCTTACCTTTCTTTTTGTCTGCTGTTTCATTTCTATAAAATCAGTCTCCATTTCTGGGCAAACTGAACCTCACTGCTGTCAATATTGTTTTCCCATCTTTTCATTAGCAAGCTTAAAGGCAGCAACAAAAGCTAAATAACCTTCACCTTTCAACTGAAAAAAGTGGGTTGCAATAACCATTCAATTTCAGGTTCATCTCCTGCTATTCAGCACTCAACCTGGAGAGGTGATCATGGGTTTGCATTCGGGGCATTTTAGAGGGTGGTCCACAGGAGTGAGGTTGAGGTCACTGCAGGGGCAGGGTGAGCGGTCAGGCTTTCCTCGCTGCACCTGGAGGATTTATAAATGGGGATATTTTAGTCTCTAGCACAGGCCACTCCTTAGCCTTAGAGAGCACAAATATTTACAGAAGGAAAACCAAATAGGAGCACTGCAGCATTGCCAGGCTGTGCTGCTGAACTTAATGAAGGGTTTCTTTCCCCCTATGGATTTCAAAGCAGCCTGAACTAAGGATACCAAAGCAAACAACATATTTGAGATTTAATGGAAAGGAAAACATGGATGTAGCATAAAAGCTCCATTATTCCTTTGCACTTAATTTTAGGTGAAGTATATTGCAGTGACTTTTTGATGTACCACTCTGTCCCCATCCATGATGCTCCTCATGCAGTGACATGGTTGATGCATTCATACAAACCTAAGCCTCTTGAAGACCAGTAAGTAGTGACATGCACCTAGACTGATGGATATGTAGTGGTAAGACACCTACCAGAGTACCGGGGAACATTCCCAGAGTCTAAGGTGATCACTGGGACTCTATACACTCTAATGGAAGGGAAATGTTTGGGGACAAATAAAAGTGATTATGAAACCAAGGTCTGCCAGTTGTTCTAGGTTTGGGGCACATATTTGATGCATTTTGGATCTTGTTTTATGATTGTTTGTTTGTTTGTTTGTTTTGCTTTGTCTTTTTTATAATTGAAATAATTTTCAAATAATAAAAAGTACTTGTTTCTACCACATAGAGCAAGATAGAAAATAATGCATCTCCCAAAAATGTCCTTGAATCCTTTTTTTAGAGTCAATCCTCCCCAACTAAAGACTATTCTGGCATTGATTACCATGAATTCTTTCTTTCCCCAATTATGTTTACTGAAGTAATACAGGTTTACAACACTTTGTTTGTTTTAAGGGTAACAAGTTTAAATCTCACAACTATATATCCTTATGCCATGCCCATCACCAAAGCCCCAATAATTCTCCACCATGCCCCACTGGGTTCCCTTGCTCCCTCACCTCCACCTCCACCACTCCCCCCTTCTGACTGCCTCAGTTTTGCAGTCAGATGTCAAGTATTTGTTATTGGCTTGGTTTTTCCTGACCTTTTCTTTTGTTTCTTTATATCATGCATATTAAGTAACACCATCCAGTATTTGTCTTTCTGTTTCTGATTTATTTCACTTGACACTACCCTCTCCAGTTCCGTCCATGTTGTTGCAAATGACAAGAATTCATTTTTTATGGCTGAGTAGTATTCCATTTTCTAATCTACTCTTCTGTTCTTGGGTATAAAGGTTGTTTCCGTAACTTGGCTATTGTAAATAGGGCTGCAATAAACAGAGGAGTGCATATATCCATTCAAATTAGAGTTCTTGTGTTCTGTGAAATGGAGTGCAGTTACTGGGCCGCATGAGTATACTGGAAATCTCCATACTGTTTTCCATAGACGCTTGACCAGTCTACTTTTCCTCCAACAATGTACAAGACTGATTTTTCTCCACATCCTCACTAACACTTGTTATTGGCCTTTTTGATGTGGGCCTTTCTGAAGGGTATGAATGGTATGTCATTGTGATTTTGATTTGCATTTCCATGGTGATAACTGAAGATGAGCATTTACTCATGTGCCTATTGACCATCCATATGTCTTCTTTGGACAAGTCTCTATTTAGCTCTTCCATCCTTTTATTTATGGGTTTATTATTTTCTTTTTGTTGAGTTGTATGAGCTCATTATATAAATTTCATATCGGTCCTTTGTCAGATGTCTGATATGCAAATATTTTCTCCCATTTGGTACGGTGTGTTGTTTTTTTTTAAAGATTTATTTATTTATGCATACAAGCTGGGGTACAGGCCAGAGGCGTGGGGCGGCGAGAGGGTTCACCAGAGACAGAGCGGGGAGCAGAACAGGCAGATCAGAAACACACTGCTGAGGGGGCAGCGGGTGAGGCAGGAGAGGTCTGCTGTGCCATGTGGGATTTTCCCCGGCCTGGGTTCAAACACGCGTCGCCGCTGCCGACAGCTCCACAGCGCAGCGCTTAACCGCTGTGCCACCAGGGAGGCCCGGTACGGTGTGTTTTTTAGCGACAGTTTCTTTCACTGTGCAGCTGCTTTTTTTATTTGACGTAATCCCATTTATTTATATTTGTTCTTACTTCTCTTGTCATTGGAGACAAATTCTCAAACTCACCTCTGAAGTGAATGCTGTGGATCATTTGCCCTATTTTTTTCTTTAACATGTTTTATAGTTTTGGGTCTTATATTGATTTCTTTAATCCATTTTGAGTTAATTTTTGTGTAAGATGTAAGCTGGTGATCCTGCTTCAATCTTTTTCATTTGTCTATACAAATTTTCCAATACCATTTGTGGAAGAAACTCTCTTTTCTCCAGTGTATACTCCAGGCTCATTTGTCATAGATTAACTGTTCATAGATGTACAGTTTATTTCTGAACACTTAATTCCATTCTATTTGTCTGTGTTTCTGTTTTTGTTCTAGTACCAGGCTGTTTTGATTACTACAGATTTGCAGCATAGTTTGAGACCTGGGAGTTTGATACAACCCACACACTCTTGCTTTTGTTTGTCAGGTTTGGCTATGTGAGGTCTTTAGTGATTCCATATGAATTTCAGTACTGTTTCAGTCAATCAGAGAATAGACAACTAGTAAATAAAAGGGATAAATAAAACTTTATATGAATTATTTTCAAAATTTGACAATTTAGTAAGCCATAATATCAACACATCTCATAAAGAAAAGTATAAATTATTAACAAACCAGAAAACAAAAAAGCTCTTCTACTAGGAAATTTTATGTCAAAGAGGAAGATTATCTTATACTGTAGACACTTCTGAAAATCAACAATAATGAAAATGTACCAAGCCTATAAATACTGTTAAAGCAGTACTCAGAGGAAAAAATTTAGTATTCACTAATTTTTTAACTGATAATGAAAAAAGTAGGCATTAAAATCAAGAAATTGGAAAAACAAAAAATACTAATAAATTAAAAAGGGACTAAGACTCTAAAAAGGAATAAATTAGTAAACAGAAAATGGGGGAATGAATAATTCCAAATTTCATTCTGTTAAAGATAAAATTAACTTTCATCTAACTTAACATAAAAAATAAGTTCAGTACTCTAGAAGACATACAATGTTCAATAAACACAGCAATTACAGAAGAAAAAATAGATCTGTCATGAGCTAAACACCCAAGCACGGTTTCATGATAGAAATTCCAAATCTTAAAAGTATACAGATGTGCAATTTTATTTCAATTATCCCAAGTGAAAAAAAGGCCATTTTCTAGAAAAAGATAAAACTGAGCTACATATAATCGTGAATTTATACATTAAAAAACCTACTATAGGCAAAGTCAAAGACATATAGTAAATGGGAATACACTCTATAACTACTATCACTAATGTTTAAGATTTCCTCCAAATCAAAAGGAAAGACAATCACCTAATAGAAAAATGAACAAAGCACGTGTGCACAGTTCAGAGAAAATGTGCATGACTCTCAAAAATTATATACCCTTAACTCTACTCAAAATAGAAATGTAAATGAAAACTAGAAGATTCATCATAATTGAATTGGCAACACACACAAAAAAACCCATAAACCAGTTAGGATGATTGCTTCAGTACTGGCTGCCAGTTAAAGTAAGTTTTAATCTTTGAATCAACATACAGATTTTAATATTATATTATACAAACTGTATAATACATTACAAAAGGACACACAATGAAAAGCCGTCCACTTAACCACTGGTTACATAGTTCCCTCTCCAAAGCCAACACTGTTTTCAATTTCCTAGTTTTCCAAAAATATTTTAATTAAAAAAATACATTTTTTAATTATATTCATTTACTCAGATATTCATTCAGAAAATATTTAGTGAATGCAAGTACTATGAGCAAAGTACTGAGGACTCTGTAGTAAACAGAGGTGCTTTTTTTTTTTAACATTTTTGGCCTAAAAGAATTTTCATTTTCAGTTAAGGAGATGGGAGGGGGTCGGACAAAAAGAAAATAATAGCAAGTATCACAAAGAAAATATTAAAAAGATAAATATGAAATATTGATGTGAAAATGGCTGGAAATATTAGAAATGGTGGTCAAGGTAAACCCTCACTAAGAAAACAATCTTTGAGTCAAGACTTGAAACTGAGGTTAGGGGACTGACAATATGACTATCCTGTGAAAAGCCATCCAGGAAACAACAGGTGGAAAAGCCTGGAATAACCCTTGAAAGCTGATGATAGAACTGAAGCATGGGGGTGTTGGGAAGGATATGAACAAAGAGGGATGGAAGCACAATGGACTATGGTTTGGCAGTAGGTGCCCTATGGTGGCAATACTTGATGAGGAGGACCCTTCTGTTATCTCAATTAGAAGACTGAATAAATATCTTTAAAAAAAATAAAATGTCAGTACTATGTTGCATAATGGCAGTGGCAGGCTTATTTGTCTTCTATATGATCTTCACAGGGATTCCTCAAATGTTAGTTGATGATTAAGAAAGCTATTTTATCATATTTAAGAACAACCCTATTTATAGTTTCCTTAAACAATTTTCATTGAGTATCTTTTACAACAATCCTACAATGTTTGGATGACTTTTCTCTACTAATGTTGTCTAAGAAATAAATTCTCACTAAAAAAAAAAAAAAAGAAGAAGAAGCCTGGAATAGAAAACATGCCTAGCCTGCCAAAAAGATTCCATGAGGCCTAGCATGGATGAAGGAGAGTCAACGTGAGTGAGAGTAGGCAAAGCAGGGGTGCTGGAGGTCATTCTAGGAACTCTATCTTTTATGCTAAGAAGAAAGGAAATCTTTGAAGAGGTACACGATCTGATACAACTTTTAAGAATACTATGTTGACAACAGACAGCTAAGGAGCAAGGACGAAAACATATCCTTTTTTTTTTTTTGAAAGGAAACCATCCTCATCTTTTTTTTTTTTTTAAGATTTATTTTTTATTTATACATACAAGTTGGGGTACAGGCCAGAGGCATGGGGCGGCGAGAGGGTTCACCAGAGACAGAGCAGGGAGCAGAACAGGCAGATCAGAAATACACTGCTGAGGGGAGCAGCGGGCAAGGCAGGAGAGGTCTGCCGCGCCATGTGGGATTCTCCCCCGCTGGGCGTCGAACTCTCGTCACTGACAACAGCTCCACAGCGCAGCGCTTAACCACTGCACCACCAGGGAGGCCCAAAAAAAACATATCCTTTTGGATCCTGTATAGGCTGGTTCTGGGTGGTTTCCCCCAAAACATCTTCTGTTCAAACAGATTTGTTTCATAACTAACTGGAAAAAGGCAATTTTTTCCAGTAAAGAGAAAACTAATTGGTTGATGACTTGGTTTTCTTTCCCAACTGACAAACCAATCAACCACCTTCAGCTGACTTTATTTAATGTGTTTAAGCTAGTTTTGAGTTTGGTTTCATTTCATTTGAACACAGAAAAATTACCCCCAAATGTATAATACCATGAACAAATAAAAGACGTGGAAGACAAATACCCATGTATCGATACAAAACACAAAGGAGAACTAATTCGTTGCACAGTATTGCCATGAATACATACAGTTTTAAACATATTCAAATATTTTGTATATTTTGCAATATATTAAAACTGAAATATTTTGCATTTCGTACTTTTGGTTTTAATATCTCATGTGTCAGGATATCCTTTTGGAATAGCTCTTTACTTTTCATTCTTTCAACTGCAAAAGAAAATTAGTTCTTTTACAGTATTGTCATATGAATCCATGTTTCATTATGTCCTTTTGAATACTCCATTTATTTTTTTCTTTTATGGTTAAACTGCTTCCTTAATTAAATAAGGACTTATTTTTCTTATATAACAAGTTGACAACCCAGTGCCTATGTATCACTGGTCAGAACTGAATTACATAGCAACACATGTAGGCCAGATGATTGGTAAGGCAAGTCCAGGCTTTTCCAGTCACCACATTAGAGTCAAGCATAGAAAGGGAGTTCTTAAGTTATGAGGCAACACTGTCTGTAGGGGTAACCAATTCATTAGCTTTCTCTTTCCCTGGAAGTCAAATATTCCTCCCATTTCTCCTAAGCCCTTCAGGAGGAAGGTTTTCAGATGTTTCATTATCTCATTCCTGATGGAATATTACTTCCAGTTGCATTCAGCCACCCGATTCAGTTCTGTTGTTTGAGGTGTCTCTGACTTACGATATTATATCAGTTTCAGGAGTAGAGTTTCATACTTCCATAAATCTATTACCACAATCTGTGATGTCACTATGACACCTAACCTGCTTTAATGCACTCTGAATTACAAAAAGAATGCTTCTTAGGTAATTATGTCTTCCTATGTAAATCTGTCTTATGAGTCTTTTCTCACTTTTAATTGTATTCTAATGTCCTCTACACAGCAAATTTTTTTTTAAAAAGTGATCATACTGAGTTGAATAGTGGCCCGACAAAAGATACGTCCACCTCCTAATACTGGGACCTATGAATGACTACTTTATAAAGCATCTTTGCAGATATAATCAAGTGAAAGATCTTAAAGTAGAAATCAAAGTCCAATGACAAGTATCCTTATAAGAGATAGGGAAGGAATGAGAAGGCCCAGAGATGAATGACATCTTAAGACAATGGTAAAGATTGGAATTAGGTAGCCATACCCATGAATGTCTGAAGTTGCCAGTCTCTAGGAGATGAAAGGAAGGATTCCTTCCAAGAAACTTCAGAGCAAACAAAGCCCTGCTAATAGCTTGATTTTTGATTTCTCACCTCCAGAACTAAGGAAGTTTAAATTTCTGTCATTTGAAGTCACCATGTTTGTGAAAATTTGTTTAGGGCAGTTCGAGCTGCTTTTGATGTCTACAATATCACAAATTACTGTAATTTCAAATATAGAACTCAGATATGAAGTCATACAAGCTAGAGTAATTCTAATTTAGATTTGGCAACTCAACATGACTTTCTTTTTATATTTCCATATCAAAATAAATCTTGACTTTTATTCAAACATGATATATCCCAATTTATCAAAAAGGAACTTTGCTCCACTAGTCTTCCAAACTGCAGATTCAGCCCAGCTAATTTCCTACTTGTTGATCCAAGACAACAGCTTTATCAGACTGAGTTCTAAATCCAGATAATTCTCCTTTTTGAGTCTTTAAAAAAAGGTTTTATTTTAATGACAGCAAAGTGCATTTTCTGAGGTCCTTCTGAAATTTTAACTCCATACCAAATAGGATGACCAAGAAGATCTTGATAAATCAGATTTTTCATTTCCAGCCTGATCTGTCCCAACCCTAGTGTCTCATAACTATATTTTATTGGAGATTAGAAATCTACATGATCTTTTGCTTTTTAAGCCAAATTTCAGATTTTCTCCATGATAACATCATACTCACAACTTGATATGCCTTCCTGAAGCAGGAAGCAAAGAGGGAGAATTTCAGATAACACCTAAAGATTGTTGATACTCACAGAGAAATGTGTTACTTATGTGATCATCTGTCATATATACCACAGAAGAAAAAAGATAAGAACCACTGCTTTGTAGAAAACTACTGTGGCAGAACAGATAAATGCATGGATTTGAGATCATCTAAGTATGGATGTTTATTCCCTGATTTCTCCACTATATGTTCTTTATTTTCACTCAGACCTGGCTGATTCATCTATAAATCGATAACAATGTTGTAGAGTTGGACTGGACTAAATGGAAAGATTCATGTAAGCAAACAGAAATAGTGACTGGCAAGTTAAAAGGCTTCAAAAATCACTACTTTCCTTCCCCGAACATTTTCCCCTCTCTTTATCTTTCTCTTTTCTGAGTCTTCCCCAAATGTTTAAGCTTGAATGCATATGGCTCCATTTGTGGACTTAAGGTGTCTCCCAATTACTGATTTAACATTAATACAGATAAAAGTCTCATCTACCTCAAACGCTCCTCATCAGACATGGTTTTGGAACTAAGCTGCGTCTCTGTAGCGTCAGTTCGCAATAGCCCCTTCCACTTTCAAATCTCTGAGTCTCTAGAATACTTTCAGCACTACTTACACTCAGAAGCGGCCTACTGAAACTGGAATCCTCAAGTCTCTTCATTTATGAATCTATTCATTCAAATAATTGTTAATTCAACTATCAACAGTATCATAAAAAAATAATAGGTGATGTGGGATACAAAGATGAGTAAGATAGGGGGGACCCAGGCCTCAAAGAACTTAACAGTTAAAACCTAATCACAGGTTGTATTTAAAGGTGTCACAGGGATAATGTTGGAAAGGTTAGCATTAACTAGAGCAAGGTTGGGAGGGATGTGGGGAGCTTCTAAGCTAAGTTAAAGAAACTGAAATGGGAGCCACTGAAAGGCTTAATGAACAAAAGAATGATGATCAGATAGGAGGGTAGTGAAATAGGCAAGGTGAAAGTTGGTGAGACAGTAAGCATAGCACAGAAGGAATAAATTTTTTTAAAAAAATGAAGTAGATTAGACTGGACAGTCTTAATTATCTGACAATCTGATGAGGAAAAAAATGCTGTATTTTTCTCATCCTCCCTTGACTGAACTAAGATGTGATCTGGAGTTGCTGGGAAACAAAATTGGGTAACACAATGAGAGATGGAGATGGAATGACAGTTAAGACTGGATGTGTCTCTGGTAGGGATAGGAAATAAGTGGATTTGGACTTTCAGGCCCAGATCCCAGTCATGGCAGGCATCCGCAATCAATCACAACATGACTTCTCATTGAATTCAGATGGAGCTTTAGATCGTTTTGCTCCAGGCATAGAGGACAAAATCCATCAGGGTTGGTTGCACTAATTAAAACCTACTTGCCAATTTTGGTGATGGACTTCAAATGCCGTTAAGATAAAGTTTGGTCATTATTCACAGGCAACAGGAAGCCATTTATGGCTTTTGAGGGGGGAATACTTATGTAGAAAGGACTACACAGCTAGTAAAACTGTGGGGAAAAAAGGCTGGGGGGGTAAGCAACTGGAAGCAGGCAGATAGGTCAGAACATAATTTCATTACTTTGATGGCTAGTAACTGGGAAAGAAGGAAGTGAATATTAAAACACATACATATATTTGCCAAAATATCTCTACTCCGTGATACCAAGGTAATAATTTATTTTTCTGTCTCTCTTCTCTGAGTATGTCTATGTGTATGAGGTAAAATTTATGCTTGCATCTGTCAGCATGGATATAATTACAGAATGTGTGAGATTTTAATCCCAAAGAGCTTCAACTTTCCTATAGAAGAGAAACTCATTCTTTAAAAAAAAAATGGAAATTTACTTTTTTAAATATTTATTTTATTTTTGCATACAAGCTGGGGTGCAGCCAGAGATGTGGGGCAGTGAGAGGGTTCAACAGAGACAGAGTGGGGAGCAGAACAGGCAGATCTACTGAAGTACACTGCTGAGGGGAACAGTGGGCAGGAGAGGCAGGAGAGGCCTGCTGCGCCATGTGGTATTCTCCCTGGGCAGGTATCAAACTACCACTGCAGCCTCCACAGTGTTGCACTTAACCCGTTGTGCCACCAGGGAGGCCCAAGAAACTCATTCTTTTTTTTTTTTTTAATATTTTATTTA
>PVIJ01019678.1:0-22901 GCA_004024925.1 Scalopus aquaticus
GTTGTTGCCTGTATTTTTAATGTGTGCCATCCTCACAGGTGTGAGGTGGTATCTCATAGTGGTTTTGATTTGCATTTCCTTGATTATAAGTGATGTTGAGCATTTTTTCATGTATCTGTTGGCCATTTGCTTTTCTTCTTTGGAGAAGTGCCTTTTGAGCTCTTCTGCCCATTTTTTTGATTGGGTTATTGGCTTTGTTGATATACATCTCAGCAAAATCTTGAAGGACACACCCCTCAAAGTGAAGGAAGTGAAAGACAAGATAAGCAGATGGGATTATATCAAAATAAAAAACTTCTGTACAGAAAAAGAGACAATAACCAAAACTAACAGACACCCTACCCAACTGGGAAAAGATCTTTGCACACAATACATCTGATAAAGGACTGATAACAAAAATTTACAAGGAACTCACACAATTATTTATGTTTTGAATTATCATCTACCATTTTACTTTTTGTTTTGTATATTAATCTGTAATCTGCTTTCTTGTGACATCTTTGTCCATAACATTAAAGAAAATAAAGTAAACAATTATATGTTGATATAGATGTAACTGTAAAATCCTCAACAATCTATTAGGTAACAGTAGTTTATAACTTTGTGTTTTTGAGATACAAGATCTCCTCCTTTAGGTTATTTATTAAGCTTGTTTTATGGTTCAGAATAGATCTATCCTGAGGAATGTTCCAAGTCCATTGAGAAGAGTATATATTTTATTGATTTTGAGCAGACTGTTGTATAGATGTTAGGTGTTCTTGATTTACAGTACTGTGTTTAAGTATTCCATAGCCCTGTTGATTTTTTGCCTAATTCTTCACTTGATGAAAGTGGAATATTCAAGTCTCCAGTCATGCTTGTTGACCTGTTTATTTTTCTCTTGAATTCTACATTTCCTTAATATATTTTAGGTATTTCTATTTTTTTAAGATTTATTTATTTATGCATACAAACTGGGTACAGGCCAGAGGCATGGGGCCGCGAGAGGGTTCACCAGAGACAGAGTGGGGAGCAGAATAGGCAGATAGATGGAAATACACTGCTGAGGGGAGCAGTGGGCAAGGCAGGAGTGGTCTACCGCGCCGTGTGGGAATCTCCCTGGCCGGGTGTCGAACTCACGTCGCCACTGCCGACAGCTCCACATTGCAGCGCCTAACCACTGTGCCACCAGGGAGGCTCTGTATTTCTCTTTGGATACATATATTTTATAATGATGATATGTTCCTGATGAATTGACTTATTTTTGCTGTAAAATGTTTTCTTCATTTCTTTCTAGTTTCTTTTCTTCATTTCTTTTCTTCATTTCCTTCTAGTAACTTTTGTTTTGTTTTAGTCTATTTTGCCTGGCAGTAGTATAGTCAATAAAGCCATCTTATAGTTACGTTTTGCATTATATACCTTTTTCCCCCTTATTTTGCTTTCAGTTTACATGAGTTGTAAAATATAAAATCTGTGTCCAGTAAATAGCATATGGTGGGATATAATTATTTTTCTTTCATCTAATCTGGCAGTCATGCCTTTTGACTACAATGTTATCATTTATATTGTTTAATTGCAACTGCCACTTTACTATTTGCTTTTTTATGTCTCTTGACATTTTTATATACTATTTTTAATACCTTCTTTTGAAATAAGTGAATTTTTAGTGTAAAGGTTTAATTAAATTAATAATTTTAAAAATTTTCTCTGAATAACCCTGATATATAAACTTGTATTTAAAATATACAAGGAAACCTTAAAACTAAATATATAATGGGGACAAACATAGTCAGAGAAGTTTCCCTTCTTCACGTCTGGAAAAATAATCTGAATGTAGTCCAGAGGGGCACTGGAGCCGAAGCTACCATAACTTGGAGTGAAATTAGAACACCTCTTAGACATGGGAAACCTGTGATGACCATGCCTGAGGGACGTGGAAGAATTTCACCTACAACAAAAGGTAGGTGGAGGGTGATACCTAAGGACTCTGACCAGTGTGGGAGCCTGGTGCAAACCTTGGAACTGTACTCCCATGTTTGGCTGGAAGCCCTGGGGAGGGAAGAGTTGCGTGGTATGAAGAGGTACCCTCAACTGAAGGTAGATACTTATGGTAGAACTGGGGTGTTCCATCCACATGGGCCAGAGACCAGTGAAGAGGATAGCCACTGGACTTCATTCCCCCTCCTCACCCCCTTAAGAATGCTGTTCACCCAGTGAAGCATGCTGACAGTTCACAGACGTCAAAACACTCCTTGCACAAGCTTCAGTGATGTGTGTGTGTGATTCCTCTCCAGCCGCAAGGGAAACAGAGAGAGAATACAAACAGTGGCACTATATCAAACTAAATGACTTCTGCACAGTGAAATAAACTATTGCCAAAACAAGGACACCCTACTGAATGGATTTAAAAAAAAATACACATAATAGTAAATGTTGACAAAGACATGGAGTAATTAAAACTTTCATATGTTGCTGATGGGAACATGGCATGTTGCTGCCACGTTGGAGAACACTTTGATAGCTCCTCAGAATCATATGAACCTGAAATTATACTCAGGTATATCTTGAGAAAAATGAAAAGATATGCTCACACAAAAGCTTGTGTATGGATATCTGTGGCAGCATCATTCAAACTAGTCAAAAAGTAGAAGTAACCCAGTTGTAGTCACCAAATAATGGATGTTCAAAATGTTATATATTTATACCATAAAATGTGATTCAGCAATAAGAATTAATGAAATACTAACATACGTTACAACCAGGACGAGCCTAGAACATATTATGTAAATCAGAGAAAGCGGTCACAAAATATCACACATTATATGATTTCTTTTGTATAAAATGTCCAGGATATCCAAATCTGTAGAGACAGAAAATAGATTACTGTTCACCTACATCTGAGAAAAGCAGAATATCAGGGAAATGGAGAATGATTGCTAATGTGAACTGATTTCTTTTAGAGGATTAAAATGTACTAAATTGATTAGAACTACTATTATTCTCTGTGAACATACTAAAACTAGCAAAAGGTATACTTTATTGAATGAATCAGATGGCTTCAGCAAATGCAAATTGAAATGAAAAAAAAAAAACTAACTTAACTAACTTTCCCTGGTGCACACAGGAATACTCTACTCTCCTTTTTAGAATATTTACTTTAAAAAATTGTGAATTCCTTTCTGTTCTTATATCTATCATCTACTGTCTATCTATCTATCTATCTATCTATCTATCTATCTATCTATCTATCTATCTATCTATCTAATCTATCATCCATCTATCTATCCATATATATCTATATCTATATCTATATCTATAGATAGATAGATAGATAGATAGATAGATAGATAGATAGATATCCTAAAAAGCTAAATACATCTCTAACTTTAAAACCCAGAAATATTTTTATTAAAATCTGGAATACATCTCTTTGAAATGTATTCATTAGAGAAGATAGCACCCATATCTCTTATTTTCTGTGGGACGGTAAAAGCCTAACTTTAACTGGTACCTGGCTCCAAGATACAGATCTCCCTCCTATCATAAAGATATGAATACTTTATTTTCCATTTTAAAGGCAACTGATAGACACGGATGGCTATCTCAATTACAAGGTGAACTTAAGATAAATCAGGTGTGACAAATATTGATGTCAAGTTCTCTTGATAAATAGTCACATTTATCTTGAGAAAATGTATGCAGCCCACTATATTTGCTTGACTATATAAAAGGATAAAATTTCTTTCAGTCTCTTTAATGGGTTGCTGGTGATGTGCATTACATTCTGGTTTAATGCTTATCCATTAATAAAACACTTTTATCTCTTCTACTTTTATGGAAAAATTTTGGGAGTTGGCAAAAGATTTTGTTTTTAATTATATTTATCCAACATATGGTATGTGAGTCATATCTTAATAAAGCTGTTATTTTTTAAAAATGAAGGTGACAATTCATCATCATATTATCTTTCATTTGTAATGTAATTGTCAAATATTTCCTCTGTGTGCAATGAGGGTCACATTAGACACTTACAATATTTGCTTCACCTACAAAGATAATTTAGAAAGATCAACTGGAAAAGGAAAGTCTATTTGATTTTTATTTAACCATATTTTTCTATTTCTTCATTCTTGATGTTCCAAGATTCATGATGTAGTTACATAGACCCTGTATTATTGCCATAAAAAAATACTACGGCTGCGGGACTTAAATACTAAAAATTTATTCTCTCATCATTTTGAAGACAAGACGTCTTAAATCAGAGTATCAGCATGGTCAGCTTCTTTTAAAAGGTCTCTTTCTGAATTTCATGTAGCCAACATTGTGCTATGTCCCAGAGAGAGGAGAGGGGAGGGAAGGAAAGGGAGGGGAGGGGAGGGGAGACAATAAGGTCACAAATGCACTAACAATAGGATTATAGTATAAACATGAATTTGGAAGATATACAATTCAGTTCATAGCAGAGCCCAAAATTCCTAGCCATTCAACCTTTCCTCTATAAATTTCAATATTTTCTTATATTTGTGGATAAATAATATCTAAGGGCTTTAGTTATACTTAATAGGAAGAAAGGGGAATGATGTACCTGCTGGATCTTTCCAGAAGCAGAAATTCACCGAGAAATAACTTTTATTTCCCCATTTCACTCAAACTAGCAAAAATCTCATATAAACATTAACCAAAAACACATAATAATGACTGTATTAATATCAGAAAAGTAAACTTAAGACAAAGAAAATATTAGAGCTGGGATATGGTTCATTGCATAATGATAAAAATTTCATAAAGAAGATGTAATAATTTTGCATGTGTGTGCACTGAACAACAGAATTGCAAAACATATTAATCAAAAAGAGAAAAGGCACATAGATAAATCCAAAACTAAAATTAGGGACATCAGCACCATTGTGTAAATAATGCATAGGTAGGCCTCCTAAATCCAAAACTAAAATTAGGGACATCAGCACCATTGTGTAAACAATGCATAGGTAGGTCTCCCCGGAGGCGCAGCGGTTAAGTGCTGTGCTGTGGAGTTGGACGTCTGGCCAGGGAGAATCCCACATGGTGCGGCAGACCTCTCCTGCCTCGCCTGCTGCTCCCCTCAGCAGTGTGTTTCTGATCTGCCTGTTCTGCTCCCCGCTCTGTCTCTGGTGAGCCCTTTCGCCGCCCCCACACCTCTGGCCTGTACCCCAGCTTGTATGTATAAATAAAAATAAATCTTTAAAAAAATGCATAGGTAAACTAAACATAAAATCAGCAACAATAACTGCCTAAGTGCTCACTGATAAAGGATTGAATCGAGAAGATGTAGTATATCTAGACTATCGAATACTATTCACTCATTGTCTAAATAATTCCATAACAACTAATTTCAAGTTACCAACATTTTAACAAAAGGCTTGCAGATTTCCAAAATATGTAACTATTTTCCAGCTCCATCAGATTATTAGAATAGTAGTGTATCAATTTTAAATTTCTTGATTTTTCATTATCACATTATCACTATAAGAAAAAGCCTTTTATTTTCCCTTATGACCACATATTAAAGCACATATGAATAAAGGGAAAATACTTCAAAATTACTTTCAAATGGTGCAGAAAAAATAAGGTATCTTTAAGTGTATTTTTACAGAAATAGCAATAAAGCAAATAAAGAAAATGAAAGTATACAGACTTTGCAAATAGAGAAAATATAATTATACAAATCATGTCTTATTAAAATCCTAGATAAACTAAGTAAATATATTTTCCCATTGACTAAAATGAGACTAAATGAGTTAAAGATTTTCATAACATTTCAGTTGCTCACTGTAGAGTTAAAACTTTACCCCAGATTTCCAGTATCTAATCTTGAGTGCTTTATATTTTGAAATAGATTTTTTCAGTATTCATCATTAATACAACTAAAACTTATTCTTGTGTATAGTGGGAAGCACAACCCTATTATTCCTTAACAGTTGTAGTCAATTTTATCATAATCATTGAAGTATCCTTAATTTTTCCAGTGATTTACATGTGACTTTTGTCATGAGTTCCTATTTTGCTGTTGAGTTTGCTTCCAGGCTTTTTATTCTGTTCTTTTGAATGAATGTTACAATCCCTGTGCTAATGGCATATGTTTTTGATTACTAAATTTTATAAAAAACTTTACAATAGTAGGATAGTCTCATTCATTATTGCTCATTAACGAGTTGACTGTGGCTATTGCACATTTATTTTATATGTGTGCAGTTTAGAATCTATTGGTCAAGTTCCATGAATCTTTTGTTGAGATTTTTAAATGAAATTACACTAAATTGAGAGGATAGCTTAGACAGAACTGACCTTTTTAGATTGACATCACAATAAACATGACAGAATTTCCATTTAAGAAATACCTTTATTTTCCAAATAAGTATTCCACCATATGTAACAGGCTGGTTTTTCATTTCTACATCAGTAATGGTAGTGGTAGCCTAGAATCAACAAACCTTTATATATAGATATATGTATGCATGTATGTATACATATGTATATGTATATATGTGTGTATATATATATGTCTTCATTATTTCAATGAGTTTTCTTAAAGTAAACACAACAGCTATAATTTGACTTTCTTAGGGAATATACAGCTTCCTATCTCAAATTAATGAGAATCTATTAATCTATTCCTGGTTATTTGAGCTTAGTTCCATAATCCTTCTAGTGCTTAGTGGTAACTACTACTAATAGTGATAATTACTATTAAAATAAAATGATTTTGCATGAATATGTGGTTTTATCTTTTACAGATTAAATTTTTATGGAATTGAGGTTTTGATTGCATAAAGTGCATATGTGTATATGTACTTTTACTTATAAAATAAGTACACTTGACATCAAACATTTAAGAGTATTTATTGCATAGGAAAACAAATCGTTGAAAAAATGAGATGTCCTTTCAGAAGTTCTTTTAACATTAAGGTGACTGTCTCTTATAACTGCACTTTTCTATAGATTTATCACATAGATTGTATCACTATGCTATCGTGAACCTGGGACTTCTATGGGTAATTCAGTTTCTGAGCATTGCCCATGAAGTAAGCCATCGTTCCATTATACTCTCCTATTTTCTATAAAGGGTACTCACAGTTGTATTTGAATTGTTTTTTTCAATACTTTTGATATTTAGGTTACTAAAGTATATTTCTTATCCTCTTTAATCAGTAAAAAATGATCTTAGAAATTCCAAATACACAAAGAAAAAAATCAAAAACTTACAGTTTAAGAAATGGACCCAAGATATTACACCTAATAAAAGGAAGAAACTAGAAAATTTAGTTATAACTAACACTAAAGTCAATATTATTAAATACTTATATATATAACGTTCCAAGAATAAAGAGAGGAAAACAAGGCTAATAGATCTATGGCTAATGCTGACTGTGCACTTACTAACCTGAGAGACCATTTGAAGTTTGCATTGACATTTTGTCTCATGCATGAGCATGAGTTCACCGACATTGAAAGACCTTCAGTGAACTTGAGGCTTTCAGGGCTACCTATTCATTTCTTAAACCAAGGTTCATATGTATAGGAGAGAAACTGTTCGAGTAGTCAAGTAAAAACTTGTAAAACCAGAAATATTTTAAAATTAATGGCCTCAATGTGAGTAATGTACTTGAGTATCTTTGAGTTAAGTGAGCTTTGGTGCATTTTGATGGTTATTCTTTTCTGTAGAGAAAGAAACCTTGAAAAAATATGTTTCATTAGTAATGGAACATATTGTGAGTAGGTAGACTTAAAGGTCACAAGTTCACACAAGAAGAATCCATCAGTTTAATTCTAGAGTGAAGTAAGGATGCAATAATTTCAATTATTCCTGAAGAACCAGAAGTAATTACCAAAACTAATTATATTGGTCTGGCCTGAGGTTAACAGCTGGCAAAGTCTGACACTTGGCTCTCTACAAAAGACAAGCAATTATAAATGTTTGCTTGAACTCATTGTGTATGGATTTTATGGAAACCAAGTTCAAGTTAATATACACCAAGTTCTGAGTAAACTCTTCAGTAAATAATAGGTGAAATTTTAGGCTGGGGATATAAGATGTGTTTTGAATTGGGAGGAACCAAAATAATGCATTCACACAGACTAAAAGGTTAACTTTCCAATTTAATTTTCTCAAGGTACAGCTTCTTATCAGATGCAAAGTGGCAGCTCAGGGCAGAAACAGATGCAGTGTTTTCAGAATAACTTATCTTGGTCCCCAGAGCCGTAACGAGAGGAACACAGATGCTGGTGACATGGATTGTACAAGGTAAGATCAATTCTTGCTATCAAACTGGCCCTTTAATGCATATCTTGAGTCACCTTATAGAAGTAACTATACCAACAACAGAAGCACTCTGTTCAAGGACATTTTTATTAACCTTCTACTGTTCCTGTTCTTAGATCAAATTCAACATCAAAAAGGAAATATCTTTTCCTAAAGGAAGAGAGTAGACTTTCCTTGAGCAGTATTCCTAACCCCAGTTAACTATTGTTCAAAAGAATCCTATTCCCCAGGGGAAAATATTTGTGAGTTGATCAGTGACAGTGATGATGAACTGGTAAGATATACAATATACACATGGGTGATTTTTATTTTTCAGTTGTACTTTGAAAGTTGAGTTTCTTGCCAGCAGAAAACATTTTTACCAATTCTTGACTCTGCCCCATCTCTGCCTGGTTTTTAAATTGACAAATATTTCTTCAGCTGTATACTTTCCACTTGTCAGCTACTATTTCATTTCATATTTGCCATTTGTTCTTTTATTAGTTTTATTCTATCACATTGCTAATATATTATTTCTTTTACTACGTTTATCATGCTTATTTTGAAAGTTTAGTCCATCTGTACCTATTATGCAGTTTATTGTTTTTCTTTCAATATATGTTTACCCTTAGAATGTTTCATTGTTTGGGAATGTGAGTTTATATTTCTATTGGGTGTATTAGTTACTATTTTAATAATGAACTAAAATACTTAAAGCTCCAGGAAATTCAAGGTGAAGGTAAGGATAAGAAATCTAAGGCACAAGAAAATAGCACATAATCATTTCTGTTGTTGTCAAGAAATTCATTGTATCTGAGTTTCAGTTCACACCCTTCAGGAGAAGTAGTACAAGGATTCTAAACTTTACTGGAAACAAGATGGACAAGATGCAGGGCATTTTTGTGTAGAAGATCTGGAATGTAGGCCAGAGTTGTGGGTGGTGAGAGGATTCACCAGAGACAGAGTGGGGAGCACAACAGGCAGATTTACTGAAATAATTGCTAAGGGGAGCAACGAGCTAAACAGTAGAGGTCTGCTGTGCTGTATGTGGGCTAGCTCCCTGGTTGGACTCCAACTCTTGCTGGCAGGGTGATGGCGCTGAGATTTAACCCCTGTGCTACCAGGGAAGCCCCTAAAGATGGCCTCTTTGAAGTATAAATCTTAATTAATTTATATATAAACATTGGTATATATGTAAATATATATGTTTTATTTATTTATGATTCTATCATATGGTCAGAATGGGAGAAAAAGGTGGTAGAGTGATTATCTTTTTCTTTGTCTTCTTGTTTTGTTTTCTTTTTTCTTCGTGATCATCTGAATTATCAAAATGATATTATTTGGATTCATTCTGTCTTTCACTAAAACTGGTCAGTTTTGTCCTTGGCAACCAAGACATAAATTCTAAAGAAACAATTCTGTTATTATTTTAAGCAAATCGAAAGTCCTTGTTATATGTTGCATTGATATAGAAATAAATCAATGTGTTTTCAAAATTTAAAATTACTTCAAGTATATAAGTTACTTGAAATACCGGAAAGGACTATTTAAATAAAGTAAAATTTCATAAATGACTCAAAAATATTCTTAGGTAATAATATATGCTTTAACCAAGTTTGTATTCATATATTGATTGCTTGTGTAAAAAACAACATAGTATTTATTTCTAATTGCATGAAGTATGCAAGACTTCTAGGACAATAAGTAGGGAAATTCTTCAGTGATTAAATTAAATCACTTTATATGCTAGAGATTGAGACCAGATGCCTTTCATGACCTTAAATTACACAATTATTATCTTGTGTTTCCATGTTTTGTGAGCAACAGACCCAAGAATTTCCTGAATTGAATGAATCTTTTACTATATTAACATGATAAAATTACATTTTCCATTAGGTATAGTTGACTGTATTATTCAGACTGCTTATACTGCTGGTTGATAAGCTATTAATATGTAATTCAAAACAGAAAAAGTTAAAGGTAATGCCAAAGAACTAGATAATACCTTGTGTTTCCTTGGTTTAAGATTCAGAAAAATCATATATCCTCTATTACTAGTTTTTCCAAATCCATAAGCTATATGTTATGTTGTAGAGATGTTTGTAACATGAATGTTGCTTTCAGTGTGCTTGATTTTGCTTTTATTTTCTTCATTTTTCGTTCTAATTCAGTATATTGACTTTTCAAGTTCATTAGCTGTTTTAGCTCTCTTACTTTGTAATATTATATGCCTAAAAGAAGTTGAAAGTGTTTGGCATAACAGTTATTCTAAGGAATCACACCACAATGCCAATAAAAAAGAGCAACTGCCAAATATATGCAGGAAATATTAGTTTAATACTGAACGACTTTCAGAAACTGCATGAAGGTACAAATTCTCTTCCAATAGAAATTTTAGCAAGGAATTTTATTGGAACAGATTACAAAACAAGCAATTATAAAAAAACATATTCTTTTAACGAAATGAAAAGCTCCCGTACTTTGTTTTTAATACACTGAAATAAATTTAATAACTTTGTTACTGTAAGTTAAATCGGTAAAGATGATCACAATATTATATCAATAAAGAGGGTTTTTTGAAGATTAATGTTATCATAAAAGCAAACCGCACAATTATTTAAATCACCCACATGTAACATTTAGTTCTGTCTTTTAGATACATTTGTAGAAAAGGAATAAATTCCTTTCCTGTGATTTTCAAATGCACCAAGATACCACACATAAAGTGTCCTTCACACATCACTGAGCTTACTACTCAAAGCTATGTGTCAGCTGATGAAATATGCTAAGAAAAATTTATGCAAGAGTTGAGTGTTCCCTTCGAGCATCCATTAGATTTGTCAAAGTTCAGCATATAAAAATAAGATAAATAAACACACTAAACTAAATATATATGCTAATAAAATAGTAAGTTATTACAGAATCATTCTTGCTTTTTGAACTTTGACAAAAGATAAACCTAAGCAATTTGAATCAATATTTGCATTTATAATCATATGGGTCAATCATTCCTTAAATTTGTTGATGTGTTATTATTAGTGAACACAACAGGGCATTTCACACAGAATTCATTTTAATAATTGAAACTGGTGATTTCCTGGTGTTTTGTTGTTTGTGTTTTATTTTGAGAACACGAAAAATGTTGCTAACGGAGTAGACAGAAGCAAAGACAAATAGGTAGCTCATAAAATTCCCTTCTTTCTCATCACAGTGTCTCCTCTGATTCTCCTGTTTGGTGATATTAGCTTATTTTGTGACATACTGAAGAGAGACATAAAGTTCTAAGGGAAATACTTCCCAATAAGCCACGAAGTCCAGGAAAGGTTTTATATCCAGAAAGTTAAGCATTACCTGAATAAGAGGGTTCTGCAAGCATGGGGCGAGGTCCAATAATGACAGTATTTGGAAAACACCTGGAAACTCTAAGGATCTTTCTTTTACTGAGAAGATTTTCATCCAGAATTGCTGATTGCTTTATTTTTATGAATGCCTTACTGAACTGAAGCTGAGCTAGGATTTTTTTTTTCAAATTTATGATATATTTATTTTTTTATATACCATTGAGTGATAGAAGGACAATAAGGATATTTATTGTTAAAAATAGTCAAGAGATCACTACTAGCAGCTAGTCAAGAACTTCCCATCTAAGATTCATGGGCTATGAAGTTTAGAATTAAGCTGTTGTCTAACCTGATCATGATGCTTCAGTCTATAAGTTTATGTAGCATACAGTTCTTTAAGTTTAAAATGAAGGGCTTAAAATTGTAAAATTTAACGTTATAAAGACTTCAGCTTTGTTGAGGTTAGTTTTGCTCCCTAGCAGAAAAGAAAGACACTGAAAAACTCAAGGTTTCAGATAATGCAGTCCTTCTCTTCTGATGTGAGATTTCAAAGTTGACCATGATTTTCCAAGTCTATGGGAGATATAAGACATTTTTTAACATGTGTATATCCAACTTTTCCAATGCCATTTGCTGAAAACTATGTTTATTCTATTGTATTGTCTTTATTCCTTTGTCAAAGATCACTTGACTCTGCGTGTGTGTGTTTGTGTGTGTGTGTGTGTGTGTGTGTGTGTGTGTATGTATGTATGTGTGTATGGGTCTACTTTTGACTCTCTGTTTTGTTCTATAGATTTCCTTGAGTTTGTTTATCAGTGTTTTCTAATTTCCCTCATGTAGATTTGCATGTATTTTTGTAGATTTAAACCTAAGTATTTCAGTTTGGGAGTCACTAATATAAATGGTGTTGTTTTAATTTTTCAGATTATAATTTGTTCTTTGCTGGTATAAAGGAAACAAATTGATGTTCTTATATTAACTTGGTTTTCTGCAACCTTGCACAATCACTTATTGCTAAGTCTCTCTTTTAGCTCTCTGTAGTCACTAGTGCTGGTTTCATGCTTTAGTTTCCTGTCATTAGCAAATGTAATAAGTGTACATTTTAGTAGGGATTCTAGTTCATTAATAGAAATGTGTTGAACTCATATGACATTATAGACCATGAATTTTATTCTTGAAATTATTGTCCATCAGATTCATGGTTTTCCAAATAAAAACTGTCAGTCAGTTACAACTATGAGCCAAAATAATAAAAATTGAGTTTCTATTTGTAGAATTTCAAATAAAAGTTATCTATTTTTTAACTTCTTAATTATATATTTCTACAAACTTTGAAGTAACTTAGGAAGTGATAGAATATATTCATGTACAGTTTATCTTTTAAAACATTTTCATTTACTTATCACATCATTTTATAAGGCAAAAAGTCTTTACACATGTCAAGGTACTAAAAGGAGTTGAAAATCCTGTTAATAAAACAGAGGATTTCTGTTTTGCAGTGGGAATCATTATGTTATAGTATTAAACCTTGTATCTGCCAATTGTGTTACTCTCCTTATCTGCAACAGCAGACATTTGATGACTTGGCACACACAAAATTGTGTGTGTGTGTGTGTATCTATATAATCAATTTAGAGAAATTAAAATTATTTTCATATATACTATATATATTAGAAGCCCCTACATCTGTTTTACACACACACACACACACACACACACACACACACACACACACACACACACGTCTTAGAATAATTAGGAAATTAACAGCCCACAAATTTTCCAGAATTATTTTTTACAAGGGAGTTGAAATCCTCAGTAATTCACATTTAAAACATAAATTCAGGTATTATCATGACCCTGGATTTTTGTATTTCTGTTCATTAGTAGAAATTAGAGAGAGTGACTGTCTGTGCTAAAGAAGTCTTCCTAAGGTAGAACTACAAACAGGGAAACATATGAATCTTTGCAAACATTGAAGAATAAAACAAATGGTAACAATTCGACCTTTTTATGTTTTTTTTTCTCATAATAATTTTACTGCAATTTACACACATATTATCAGGCTATGTCTGATGAAATTATAGTAAATATATTTTAGATGATTCTTTTTTTACCAAAACAAAATACTATACTATATGGCAATTATGTCATAAATCTAGCTTTGTTAAAAGCATGAATTACTAAAGATTTTTGGTGCGTCTTATATTCAAGGTATTTATATGCATTTTCCTTAACATTGAAATGTTCTTGACTTCTATCTGCACATTAATCTAAATATAATCTTAAATAAATAGAAAGAATTATCTCAAACTGTTTTTTGAGTTATCTTGAAAGAGTCATTACCTAGTCCAAGCTTAGGTAAATTGTGAGTAACTTAGAGGGGAAGCCATAAATGCTTCTTAATCTCTTTACCTAATTAAAAGAAATGAGTAGATTGAACTATATGCTTTCTAAGGCTCAAAGTATTTTAATTATGTTAATTTATCTTTTCCATCTGGATATTTCAACTATGAAACATCTTTCATTAGTAGCCATATGGAATCATTTTATTATAGAATTAAGTTGGTCATTAAGGATATTTAAGTAATGGGAACACTATTTGTTTCCACAGTGGTCTCTGATATACTGGATTAAGATAAATCTAAGTATTACTGCATGCATATTTTATTGTTAGCATTTCCTTGTCCAAAATATTCCTTTTTTAAATCAATATACAAGGTATATTTGCCAAAAAAGTATTTCTCTCATAGGTATTTCCTCCCTCCAGCCTTCCCTCTCTCTGTCCTGTCTCTCTTTTTCTCTATGTATACACACATAAATTATTGTTATATATCAGTTTATCCCAAAATTTAGCATCTTAAAACAACCAAGATGTTTTATCCACACATCTTCCGAAGGTCAGAAAAACAGGATTGATTTAGCCAGCTGTTTCTGGCTCATGTTGTTGGCCCGCTGCGGCCGTCTCCACCATCAATGGAGACTGGGAAACACACTTCCAATCTCATTTATGTCATTGTTGGCTGGTGTCATTTCCTTGCTTCAGTTGGCTGGAGATATCAGTTCCTTGTCACATTGCCTCTTTATAGGGAAAGAGAGATAGACGTAAAAAAGGAAGTCATATTCTTTTAACAACATAAACTTGAAAGTCATAAATAATCATGTCTGAATTTTCCTTGTCATTTGAACAGTTATTAAATGAGCCACACTAAAGAAGAGAGGAGTTATGCTCGACCTCTGGAAGAGAGCAGTGTCAAAAAAAAAAAGTATAAACATGTTTTTAAACTCCTAAAATATATGATTTAAAGAGAGAGCACATTTAAATTCCATTAATTTCATTTAATTATTCAAAATTAGAGAAATGAGCTGTTTTTTATATGAAATCATTGTCAAATTTCTTTATCTGCTTTTATTATTTGATGTAATACCTTCTTTCATTGAGTGTAGTGTACATTACTTAGATTAGTTTTCAGATCTCAGTAAATGTTATTCTGCTCCTATAAAATAATGTATTTTGCAATTTAGTCATGTTTTGATGTCAAAACATCATTTTGATGTCAAAATAAAATTCAAGGAGGGAACATGATATTAAATTGTTACATCATTAAATATTTTGGGGATAGAACAGTATTTCTGGAATATTGGATTCTAAAGGTATATGTTTGGGGATTTCTGGACAATAATACCTGATATTTCACTGGGCTATATGATTATACATCTGGACATTTTTGCTCTCTTCCTGCTTCCTAGGGAATGTGGTATTGCTGATGCTAAGTTTGGCTAGAGAAAAGAAATGTCTCAGGTCCCCAAAGTCCTTTAATATTTTATACCACATGCATTTCTTCATTTATTTCTGAGTGAGATAGCAAGAAATATCTAGTTTAAGTAGGGCATAACCCTTGGTGGACATTATCCCACACAATCAAATGCCTTCTTCACAGATTCCAGGAGCCCAGGGAAGCTAAACTGAAGTATGAACTGCTATATTCCTGCTTTTTGTTGCTTCCTCAATTCTAGAAAAGTTGGTATCCTTAACTAATTATATTGATGTATGTCTGCAAGTGTGTACATGGACTCATGTGTTCTTGTGTGTGTGTTTATGACAGTCATTGCAGTTGATCTATAGCTCACCAAAAAAATTGTAATTATTTTTTGAAGAGGACAATAGATCTAATAATACAATTTAATAAATAATAATGATGACAATTTCAAGGATCATGCAGTCTAAAAACTATTTCTTAAATGGTGAGGTTTGGGAGGGTAAGAAAAAGAATTATACCCTTAAACTTGCTCATTGCAAGTTCTCAGTTATCACTACTAAAAAAAAAAATTCAACAAAGTTCCTTTCTATGTGACAAAAAATTATAATTTTGATAGTATTATCTATATTAAAAATTGAAATTTCAGTAATACCTGAATTACTGGAAAATATGTAGGTTAACTATATTGGCAATTTAATATATTGAGTGAAATTCATTACTTAATAAGTTTACCTTTAACTCCATTCAAGGGATAGAATGGTAGTGACTAAAAAATTAAAAGGCTGTTGTCTATAATATATTTGCTTATGTCTTAGGGCTTTTTAATTTCTAAGACATAGGTGGAACTAAGGTTTTTGAGATACCACTATTAAAATATCATAGATAACATAAATGTTAATTTCTTTTTTCATTATGTTTCTGTAAAATCAATGTTATCACTTAGGTATTGTATTTTCATGCACTAGTTCCCAAATACTCTACAGTAGTTTTTAACTTTTCTCCCCCTCAGACACAATAGCTTTGACGCCAAAATAAATTAACTAATATTTTAAAGCACAAAAGAACCAGGCTGAACTGATATATAAAAGAATATAAAACTATAACTATACATTGATTAAATAGAAGAATTAAGATTTAAAATAGAAAATGTTGATAGGAAAAATAAATGAATAGAATTCCTGTTAAGAAAGATGTCCCATTTAGAACAATGGAATTGTTGAACAATTAAGTTTTAAAAGTATGGATGGAATTTACAGTAGAATTAAGAAAAGAAGGCAGGAAAGAAAACAGAAATGAAATAACTTAAACGGTTACTATTTTGATATCCTCAAGAATATCAAAAGTGACATCTGTGAAATTTGGCATTAATTATGATGCATAAAAGTAGCAATTATTCCTCTTAGGTCTTTAAAAAAACAACAACAGTAATTCATTGCCTCATAGTATGTAGGATAAAAGTGAGAAATCAAGATTTCAGCAGGATTATGTCCTTTCTGGATATTCTAGGGGAGAATCTTGCTTAACTTAAGCTTTTGATGTTTTCTGACAATCCTTGGTGTTTCTTGGCTTATAGATGCATTCCAGTCACTGGCTGTCTTCTCCCTTTGTGTCTTCACATTGTTTTCCTGTATTCACAACATCTTTTCTCTTATAAGGATACTGGTCATGTTGGATTAGGGGAACATCCTACTTAAGTATGACCTCATCTTAACTAATCACTATATAGTTACATGAGTTTTTTTGTATCAGTTGAGCCTGGTTCTTTTGTGCTATATGATATTAGTTAATTTATTTTGGTTTCAAAGCTACTGAGCTCCAAGGGGAGAAGATTCAAAAACTATTTGTAAATATGGTAAGATTCTGAGATATGGGACAGGGTAGAGCTACAGCATATCTTTTGGGGAAACACAATTCAACCGTTATAGTGACTTTTAGTTTTTGCTGTTAGAGGCATTACAGTGATTATAATACTTCCGTGTACATATTTATGTACATGTGGAGTTATTTCTTTAGATAATTTCAAAAGAGATTGTTGAGTCAGATGATATGGAATTTAACATTTTTGTAACATTCTGTAAAAAGTTCATTCACCCTCTCTCCAAAGGTGTGTAAGAGAGCCTGTTTCTCCACAACTCTGTGGACATATTAATACTATTACAGTTAGTACAAATAACCCTTTTTTGGGCAAAACATTATCTTAATAAAAAGGCACAGAGGTTATTTTCCTTTTGGGTCCTAAAGTAGTTTTGATTGTGGCATAAATCTTCCAAAGTTAAGTCTGTTACTTCTTCCTCCTTTCCACAGAGGGGCAAATTAATAAGAAAAATCTCTATCCTTTGAGTTTCCATGGGAGACAGACTCATCCTTTTCCATCTGTCCTCTCTTTTGTCCACTGTGCTACTGTTCCAATGCCAAGCTATTACCTTTCCTAACACAATTGTCACATGAACAAAAGATTGAACATAAAGAAAAATGGAAAATAAAAAGTCAGTGGATGATCTGCTCTGGTCTTTTGATTTCAAGATCTAAAATACATTTTATAAAAAGTCAAATTTGGAAAAATCTAAATGTTAATTACAGTTTTAAATAATTCTATTAAATAGTTTTGTAGCGTGAAGGTAAAAATTTGGAAGTCGCAGTGTTCAATGGACTCATAAAAATATTTACAAAACTTATACTACTGACTTTAATATTTAAACTATAGTAATCAAAGTGGTGTGATACAGACATTAGACTAGAATTATATCAGTGGAATAGAATAGAAAGACCAAAAAAAATCTAATATACATAGTTACTTGATTTTTTTGATAAAAGCAGCAAAACAATCCAATAGAGAAATAATGAATGGAATTTATATGTGCAAAAATTAAACCTCAGTAGCTCCTTTATATTATATCCAAAAATTGATTTGAGATAGACCTAAATATAGAATTTAAAATTATAAAAATTGTGTGAGTAAACATGAGAGAATACTCTCATGACTGAGGTATTAGTAGTTATTTCTTAGAGCATGAAACAAAATAAACATAATTTTTATAAAAAATAAATCAGAAACTTAGAAAATTTTAAAAATCATCTGAAAACACTATTCTGAAATAAATTTAAACAATTCACAAACTGAGTGAAAATAGTCAAAAGCATGTATCTATTAAAAGAATGATAGCAAGAATATATAAAGAACTCTGATAAGTCTATAATAAAAATACAAACAATTCGATTTTAACATGAACAAAAGATTTGAACTGCCACTACAGAAAATAAGATATAAAAATAACCAATATTCTTTAAAGAATATGCTTAACATCGTTAGTCAATATGGATTATTTTGGTAATTATTATTACAGAAGTTCAAATTAAGACCCAAATGATATATATAACACAACCCTATTGATATTACTAAAATTTAAGAGGTCAGCAGTACCAAATATTGATAAAAATGTGGAGCAACCAGAACTTTGTATACTGTTACTGGGAATGTAAGATGGCACAGCCATTTTGGGGAAAGTACTGACAGCTTTTTATAAAACTTAACAGACACCTGCATATGACCTGCGAGATATTCTAGATATTCACCCCAGAAAAGGAAAATATGCTTGTATGTCTAGTACTAAAATAGTTTTTTTAAAAGATTTATTTATTTATGCATACAAGCTGGGTACAGGCCAGAGGCGTGGGGTGGCAAGAGGGTTCACCAGAGACAGTGGGGAGCAAAACAGGCAGATAGACAGAAATACACTGCTGAGGGGAGCAGCGGGCAAGACAGGAGAGGTCTGCCGCGCCATGTGGGAATCTCCCCAGCTGGGTGTTGAACCCGTGTTGCTGCTGCCTGCAGATCCACAGCACAGCACTTAACACTTTGTGTGCCGGTGCCCTTTAAATTTACCAGCCCTTGGGGCCGGCCATTTTCTGTGCCACCGCATGAATGGTGTAAGCATTCAATAAAACACACACAACTCCTGAACTACTGGATATTAAAAAAAACTGTAATACCTCTCATAAAACACCTTACACTTTCACCAAAACAATGTGTAAAGCTTCTAGACTGAGTACGATCAAAAAAATAGCTCCTAATAGATCCAAGCAAATCCTACCAAATAAATCCACCTTGGTGTGAAAAACCGGAGACTAGATGAACACGTATTAATACGTGAGCGGCCACCTGATACTGGTGACAAAAACACGTACTAATACGTGAGCGGACCACAAAGTGTTAACTGCTGCGCCACCAGGGAGGCCCTAGAATAGTTTTATTCATATTGGCCTCAAAACTGGAAATAGTCCAACATCCATCAACAGGAATATGGGTAAACTGTAGCATATTTGTACAATAAAATACTGCCATGCAATAAAAGCAAACAAATTATTGATAAATCTTAAAATATTTGGATGAATCTCAAAAACGTTATGTCAAAATAAATAGACAAATGGTACATACTGTTTGGTTCCATTTTTATAATATTCTAGAAAATTCAAAATAATCTAAGTGACAAAAAACAGTTCTGTGTTTGCCTAGAAAAAACAGGTGGGATGAATTCCAAAATAATATGAGGAAACTTTCTGGGTGAAGGGAATTTTTACAGTCTTGATTGCACTGATGGATTACCACATATACACATATGTCAAATCTCATCATATAGTATGATTAAAATACGTACAGATTATTATAAATAAATTACAACTGAAAAAAGTTGTAAGAAAAATATTGACCTCAAATTAATAATATGCATGTTGAAGAGTTTAGTGATAAGGTATACTGATGTCTGCAACATCCTAGGAACTGCGTTATAAAAGTAAAATGAATTGAGAAATTAATAGGATGATGGATAGATAAATAGTAAGTATGAAAAGAAAAATTGTAATTATAGAACATAGATGGAAAGTTATATGGTTGTTCATTGCAAGATTGTTTCTGGGGTTTCAATATGATTGAAAACTTTAACTGTAAAGGCTGTTAAAAAAAAGAACTTGAAATGACATTATAAAAAAGATTGAAGGAAAAGTTAAAATTGTTGGCAAATTGTAAATATAGTGATTCTTTAGCTAGGAAACAGGGCTTTTTTCATGCTTTCATCCTAGGTCTCCATTGAAATATTGTTTCATGGTTGACTTGGTAATTACTTTGGCTCAGGAAGTATTCAGGAAGATTACTCTAAGAATACATAACAATATACTAACAGAGAACTGGAAAACATTAGTGTTTCAAAACTTCAGACTTTAAGTGCCTCTCCATCCACTTTCTGGATGGAGAACATATTCATTAAAGGAGGTATACCAAGGACTACTTCTTATTAGGTTATCAAGATTTGTCTGCTATAAATTTTAAGAAACCAGTGTACCTTGATACACTCTTCAAACACTACATCTCACTCTCGCATAAAAGTCTCCTTTTCATATGCTCAGTGTTCCCACCCACTCTTCTTGGCAAACACTTGGTCATGTTCGCCAAGACAAGCTTTTAGAATGGACCTGATATACAATGGACACTAAATAAGTATTTGTTGAATGCATAAATAAAATAACCTTTTCTTACTTTTACAAATTGCAATTCAGTAAGGAGTTTATAGACATACAATATCTAGCATATCTGCATATCGAGCTAAAATTAATATAGAAAAAAGATGTGATTTTGAATTAACCAGTTTTATATTTATTTCCTATCACTACCACTTACTGAATATGGTGAGCCTAATTTTTGCTGTCAAATGTATGTAAAAATTTCATTTTGTAGAATGGTCACGTGAATTGAGTGGAATATGCAACAGTCAGTCAACTTTATTAAGTAAAAACTCTGTGACGAATACTACTTACATTTTTCTTTCTGAGAACAAGTATCTTCATTAAGTCAAAAGGGACTCTTCCAGTCCAGTTATCTGTTGATATTTACAGTAATATTTGGATAACATGTTTAAGAGATTTATAAAGAAGATAAGGATTTGTTGGGACTAACAAAACTGCAGCTAAAGAGTAATAGCTTAATCTGGCCTTACAAACAGGAAGAAGTAAGTGAATACCTTTAAGTCAGGGTTTCATTGACCTTTGCTTTTACCCCTAACTAAGGAGCAAATGGCAATCTTTCACACAATATAATACAACTTGAAATTCTCCTATGATACAATTATGATTCCGCGTTTCTTGCTTTTTTCAAGCATATTCCTTTGATTATATTTCTTTGAGGATATTCTGGTTCTATGTCATTCTGCCCTCTGGTAGCAAGTGATTATTTCTAATATGTTTCTCTATGTTCCAATGTAGATGTTTTTCTTTTCTATATTGAGAAACTGGTGTCTTATATACACATGCTGTATTCACAAGTATACCAGAACAAAAATTATTTTTCATGGGTTGTGCCATATGAAGGGATTTTTAAAATACTTGCATAGGAAAAGGTTATTCTCTGATCATGATCCAAAATGAAATATATAATTCCTTCAGGCCAAAAAGCAAATAGCACCATATATTCCTTACAAAGCCAGAAAATGTTTATATCTGGCTAGAGAAGCTGAGCTTTTGTTTCCTGTTTAACTAATTCTCATCTAATATCATTTAGACAGTTAGGTATTAAAGGAACCTAAAAGAGGACTTATTAAATAATCGGTACTCAATATTAACTTCCTCTCCTGGTTTATACTAGGTATAAAAATTAAAACTTTATGTTCTGTAACAATTAAAGGTTGACAAAAAGGAAACCAAGAAATCCATAGTGAAAAAATGATCCTGACAGAAACAACATATAGACTATAAATTATTGAAAAATGTTAAAAAAAACTGATTGTAGATTTTCTCAATAATTACTTCACAAGTATGTCCAAAAGTACCATGTACCTCTAAATTTTATTTACCATTCAAACAAGACTCAAGAGTTAAAACATTTTTTAAAAAGATATTTATTGGTCTTTTTAGGTGTTCTATATCTTCTTTGTCTAGCTTTGGGTGATTGTATAGTTTTAGGAATTTGTCCATATCCTCTAGGTTGTTATACTTGTTTCCGTATAGCTGTTTATAGTAGTCTCTGATTATTTTTTTTATTTTTGCTGTGTCCGTTGTGATTTCTCCTTTTTCATTTATGATCCTATTTATTTATGTTTCCTCTTGTTTTTTCTTTGTAAGCCTTGCTAGTGGTTTGTCTATTTTGTTTATTTTTTCAAAGAACCAGCTTTTGGTTTCGTTAATCTTCTGGATTGTTATTTTTTTTTGTTTCCATTTCATTTAGTTCTGCTTTGATTTTTATTATTTCCTTTCTTAAACTTTCTTTTGGGGTTTTTTGTTGTTCATTTTCTAGTTCTTTGAGATGTGAGATTAAATTGTTTCTTTGGCTTGTTTCTTGTTTCTTGAAGTGAGCTTGCAATGCTATATATTTTCCTCTTATTACTGCTTTTGCTGTGTCCCAGACGTTCTGGAAAGTTGTGTCCTCATTGTCATTCAGTTCCAGGTATTTTTTAATTTCTTCTTTGATCTCTTCGTTGATCCATTGGTTTTCCAGTAATGTGGGTTTCAGTCTCCATGAGGTAAGGAGGTTTCTTTTTTCCTTTCTATGATTTATTT